>JAZHYW010028993.1:0-43598 GCA_037355805.1 Ixodes ricinus | reverse complement strand
TACTGTGCACACATCTGTCTGAGCATACAAGCTTCAATAGCTTTCCAGCAAACCCCAGGCTCACCCATGAGCGGCAGCCAGGGGTGGAGCCAGGAGTGGATGGGCACTGTGTCGGTCAAGGGGTTCCAGGCCTCCACCTCCGTCTGCAGCTTGGGCAGCACAAACTGGTCCAGCAAGTTGTCCAGCACCCAGCCAGGCAGTAGGGGCAGCCAGTGCTCCAGCAGCTCGATCAGGGGCTCGCAAGAACGCACGCTCCAACCCCTGCAGAGACGCACAGACAGATGCAGATGGTCGAACCCTGGAAATAGGGCGACAGCTAGCGCCATGCCATGGCGATTTCCGACCATTAAAAAAATTATAGCGCAAAAAGACTAGGACAGGAAGGAACAATTTGACAGGACAGAGTGCAATAATTTTGTAATGAATAAGCAACTAGCTCAATAGTTGACTTTAGTTCGATTTCCGATCATGGCGCTACCACTCACAGAACGGCTTGCCGCACAATGGGCATCCACGTCTCCCACACCAGGTGGTGGTAGGGATCCTGGTCCGACTGCTGCTGCTGGTACGAATGGCTCGTCTCCAGCAGCTCCTTCCAGGTGCGGAATGCCGCGCAGTGGTACTGCGGCTTCTTCAGCGGCTGCCACTTGTCCAGCAACTGTTTCATCTGCGCGCACAAACAAACGGCATGTCCATGAACGGCGCTCAAGGAAGTGATCATCCTCCCTTCTTCGCCGGATTTCGGGAACGAGAGGCGATCGGGGCAGTTGGAACCCTGCTTCGAGCAACCAGCTAGACATTTTTCGTTAGAACCGAGCGTTTTTAACGCAAGTGTTCAAAAAGTACAGGAGGGCACTAAAGACTGCTTACATGTAGGAAGGCGAAAGCATTATGATCCCGCGGGTGAAATGTTCTTGAGTAATGTTTTTACACGTATTAAAGTTTTACGACTACATATAGGACAACGTCCTAGAGATTGACGCTAAGTACGGCATCTAGGATGCTGTCGAGGATGACACCGAGGATGACCTCTCGAACGACCTCAAGGATGACTTCTAGGACGACCTCTAGGACGACCTTAAGGATGATGTCGAGAAAGACGTCAAGGACAACCTCTAAGGCACAACGCCGCCACCTTTTCGTGTAGTGGGTCAAGAAAGGCTTTCGCCTTAAAATGCCAAGTCACACTCTCCTCGGGCCGGGGTTCCCGAAGGAAGGTGCAACGGAGCGTCACAAAATAAGCAACATAAATTTCAGTGAAAAAAAAAAAAAAATTGAACAAATGTTAGAACATTTTTTTAAAAATAATTAACAACCAGGGCCTCGGGATTCTGAGCACGGCGCTCTACCACTACGCCGAGGAGGAAACTTCCAAAGTGAAACTCACTTTGCTATACCGAGGGTGAAAAGCATGCAAGTGACTGCGTGACCACACTGTACGACCGCACCACGTGACTTGGCACTACATGAAAGATTCAAGAGAGACGAGCGGGAGATTTGAGAAGCGAGTGAAAACAATGCGTTCTATGTATGCCGACTTCATTCGTAGGACCGCGGTAAATCAGGCTTAAAAAGTTCAGAAACAGAAACTCCGTCTCATTTTCTCTTTCTTTTTGTGTCTCTTAGCAGAACCGTAGCCCCATTTCTATGAACACTGGAAGGGAATCCACAAGGAGCATAGAGACCACATAGGGAGGTGATGACGATTACAGGTTTAAGGGGGCAACGTGCTAAACGGACCAAAGTAGGTAATTTATCACTTTCCTTCAGTACAGCGCACGTCCCGACAATATTTGTGTAAAACAAGCATAAAGAGACAAGTAGGCATGGCCGAATAGAGGAATTTGGGTCCCAATCGAATTCGAAGCAAATAGTGATTTTGGCTGAATAATTTCGAATCGAATAGTTCGAATAGTACAAGCAACAGATACCACAAGGTATGTTTAAACTATAGTTTTATATTTGCCCTTATTTGGTATTAGAAGTATTGTAATTTTTAATTTCAAGTGTATTGAGTTCGGGAGCACGAAATGGTCGAAAGCTTGCGCCACCTGGCCGGAAATCCAAGCCAGAGTAAGCCAAACCCGTTTTTATCGAACTCGCAAAAAAACGTCTACCAGTTCGATATAGTGGGTAATTCAATATAAAATTTTTAATGAATGTGGCTCTCAAAAATCCACTTTCTGCTGACATATTACACAATGAAGTAGTCTTGCATCTTCTGCTGCTTTTTCTTCATTGCATCCGCGATGATATTTTTCTATGCTATCGACGGACTCCAAAATGCTGAGGCCGTTGCCTTCTATATTCGCGCATTACCGCCGAACTATGCCGAGAGCACGGAGCCTGTCCGAGAAGGAGCACCTTCTCCTGCAGAGCGCCGTTTTGCTCTGCAAGTTGGCTTTCCCCTAAGAAAGGTGGCTGCGTTTGGGGAAGCCAGCTAACAGAGCAAGCTGGCTTTTTTTATTTTTTCCAAGCGACCCCGTCAATTGCTTGGAAGAAAAATAATTTTCTTTTTTGCGGACGGAGCGGGGAGAGGGAGCACGGAGCACCCTCTCTCCGCTCCATCCGCAAAAGATATTTTTTTCTTTTCGTCCAAACAATCAACGCGCCCGCCCCACCCCCCCTCAAAAAAAAAAAAAGCCAGCGTGTTTTGGAAGCTGGTTTTCCCCCAATGCGGTTGCGCGTTGGGGGAAAGCCGGTTTGCAGAGCAAAACGGCGCTCTTGGCAGTTCGATATATCGGTAGCGGCTGCTCTTTTGGTTCAATGTAACCATAGTTTTTGCTGTATATTATCACTGTAACATTACTGTGCACAAAAATTTTTCGATATAAGGAATAATTCAATGTAAACGGATTCAATATAGTCGAGTTTGACTGTATTTAGAAAGGTCGAATAATTCTATATTGTTGAATAATTCGATATTGTCGAGTACTTAAATTCAATTCGAAGCGAATTCCGAATAGAACAGAATTCGATTGGCTATTCGTAATAACCGAATATTCGCCCATCCCTAGAGACAAGTGCTAGAAATAAAATCGAGCACACGACCAAATTAAGATGACTGGGTGGCCTCTCAGTAAATGAAGAGGGTGAAGGGGAATATACGTCTAAAAAAGAACTATGGAAAATGATGCCGACGTTTTTCCCCGAGGCCAGAACAAACCCAAGAAATGCGGAGGATGGATGCATCCCTGTAGCGTGCACATCGTGGTGCCCCCTCGGAAAAGACTTGCACGCTCGTGCATAGCAACTGGGAAAGGGGCGTCCCTTTGGGTTAGTCGACGGGACACTGCCGGTCGGCACGCGGAAAGCGTGGCGGCCGCGGGGAGGCGAGGGAGCCGTACCATGGGAACGACAATCGTGAGCGCCAGGTCTGAGAGCCCGAACATCTTGTACTCCTCGTAGAACTCGTCCTGCAGGGTCTGGAACATGGCCGCACACTCAGACAGGGTCAGCCGGTCCTCGTGGTCTTCCTTGCTGCGCTCCTCCAACCTGTGGGGCAGCGTCCGACGCCATTACGTTCTCGAGCGCTTGACCTCCTGCGGCACGTACATCGTAAACGCATGTCCACGTACCTTTGCGGAAAAGAACCGGACGGGAAATCGCGCACCGTCGAGTCGCACGAATTATGGGTTACGAGCTTCGAGACGTAACTTCCCGTACGTCGTAAATGAACTTCAGGAGGATAATGGAACAAACATGGAGAAACTGGACCTTAGTGCGATTAGACATGATTGTCCCAGAAGAAGATTCGCTTGTATTTTTTTTCAAGTCGAGCGTCGACAAGATTTCACGTGTCATCGTTCGCTTTCCGTGTCCCCACTTACTGTAATATTCTCATAAAAAAAAGAGATCTTTTTAATGTTGTTTTGCCTAAGAAAGAAAACAGGCTCAATCACGCAGACAAAGACCAGGGCGTACGGAATGTGTCCTGCACAAACCCAACTCTGTGTGTTGTTTGTGCAACATGGTTTTAATCTTTTGTTATATTTTTTTCTCTCCATTTTGTACATTTTTTAATTTTATTTTTACTTTATTGTCATATTTTTAACTAAATTTTATTTATTTTATTTTTACTTTATTGTCATATTTTTAACTAAATTTTATTTATTTATTTTATATTTTATTTATTTAATACTTAATGATTTCATTTTTTCTAATATTCTTTTATTGATTATATGTTTCCGAAACCTGCCACTGTCGCTGGCACTTTTTGCATTCAAATAAAAACGTTGACCAATCCATACCAGCTGCATTAGGAGTTCAGTTAATAAAAAAAAAAGACGTTTCCAATTCTCTGTAATGCGAAATTAGAGTGCAGCTCTTGAAGAGGAGGAGGGAGGGTACAGAAGGAAGGTTATGCCTCTCCTCCCCCTCCGTACCCTCTCCTTCTCCCCACCCATTCAGAAGAGAAAATTTACTGCTAAATTCAGCAAGGAAATTTTCACTAAATTTCCCGCTAAATTTAGCAGGGAAACTTAACCTGCTAAATTTAGTGGGAAATTTAGCAAAAGTTTCCCCGCTAAATTTAGCGGGGAAATTGACGTTGCGCGACCTCAACACCAATTCAGTTTCCCCGCTAAATTTAGCGGAGAAACTGTGACGTCTTATAATGCAATGCGCATGGTTACGCTGACAGCGATGCCGCTCAACCCGAAAACTGGCGCCTAAGAGCTGCGCTCTAAAAAAGGCTAGTAGCTCAGTGGCTATGGCATCCGACTGCCACCGCACCGACCCGGGTTTGAGCCCCGACTGGGGCTCATACTTTATATATAATCTTTACGCATAATCTTAACGTCTGTAACGCCGCAAGTGTGTCACTCGTTCACAACGTTCGTTACGATGCTCGTTCGCAACAATTCTTTTTACGAAAGAACTCCGCACAGAACATGTTTTGCGTTAAAACAATCAAAATCGTCTTTTTCCTTACTATTCCGGCAAAGGCACATTTAATCGAGCGACACGCGCGGCCCGCATTCGGGCCCAATCGGCGAGGAGACGGGTGCTGCGTCGGCTTTCGGCTGGCGCTCGCATTTTCTGCTGGCGTCGCTGGAGTGAGAACCGGAAACGGTTCTCACTCCAGCGAAACACGTTTAAACGCATTAGCTTTATAGAGTGGGCGATACTTCCAGTTCGAGTGGTGCCTAGGAGGGATGACCCTTGGTCCTTCAGTGGCTGAAGTGGGTGGTGCCCTTAGTTTGAGTGGTGCCTGGGGCAGGGTTTTCGTAAGGGAACAGACTTCCATAAAATACCGTCGAAGCACCCACTTCGTTCAAGCGCCCACTATTAACATTTCCCAAACTTGAGAATACTGCAAATTAAACCTTAAGCCTCTGACTTGACCGGACAGGTGCACATGTCTAGATTAATGGCGAATTCGGGTGGTCAGTCGTCGGTAACTTATTTTGCCGGAAAGCCGGCAAAAGTGTTCGCGTGGTCAGTTTCCGGCCGGCGCGCACCGTTCGGGTGGTGGTTCTCCGGCAAGCACCGGCAACTTTACGGCGCTTTTTCTGCCCGAGCTCCAAACGGCCGGGCGAGTGGGCGCCAGACTGTATCCGGTGTCGTCATTTCCCAAATGGGAGAGAAGGTCAGTGAGAAAAACCCATCCTTTGGGAATGATTATCTACGTTAATGCGAATAGCATCAAACGGTGCGGAGTTATGCGCGTTCGTCAGGTGGCCGGCACACTCTAGATACGCCAGCCCACTCTTGAGGCGATTCTAAATTTGTTGACACTTTCACAGCCCTGCGCACGATCTCCGCAGCCCAGCACGTGCGTTTGTGTCACTTAGGAAGGCGAGCAAAGCACGCGCCATACGCACAAACACTCAAAATGGTACCGACCAGACTTTCTGGCGTCTCAGCTAGTCTCAACCAACGGTACTTAAACGGTTGTTTATATCTTTACCATAGGACGCGCTTGCACAGCGCTGTCACAGCTACCGGTGCGCGCGCGTTCCATGCACGAGGGCTCATTCCGCTCTCGTGAGGCTGAGCACGGCTGCTACATCACCCTCTCCCGAGCGCGGGAGAGGGTGAGCTAGCGGCCGTGCTCAGCCTCACGAGAGCGGAATGAGCCCTCGTGCATGGAACGCGCGCGCACCGGTAGCTGTGACAGCGCTGTAAAGCGCGTCCTATGGTAAAGATATAAACAACCGTTTAGAGTGCGTTGAATGACTGCCTTCATAGCTCTGTGGTTAGCGCGTCTGCCTGCTGATCAAAGGGTCAACGGTTCGAATCCCAGCCGGCGCCGGTCTTTTTTATTTATTTATCGACCCACGGCGTAAGAGGTTAGATAGCCAGATAGATAGATACATAGATAGACGAAAAGTGCGTGAAGTATCCAAAGAATGCTATTCGCATTAAAAAATAAACGAAAAAGCGAAACTGATCTGAAGCCACTTCAGCAGCCACTACTCGAGTCAATCCAGGGGTTGACTCGCCGCCGTCACATGGGTGACGGCGGCGACAGCCTCTTGCTAGCGGTGTCGAGCGGGCAAGAGGCGAAGTAAACTGCCACCGTCTGGCGTTTCGTGTTCGGGTGGCGAGGGTCACGTGGTGTGCCGCCGGCGCGTTTCTGGTTGCCGGTTCGGCCGGCTCGGTTTCGCCGGCGATTGACCACCCGAATTCGCCATAAGCCAGATGCCAGTGAAAGTGGGGCGGGCACTCCTTCACTATTTTACGGTACGTCGCACCATTGTATTGTAGTGACGATGCGTGTGCTTCCCTTCGGCACGAGCCGGATACAAAGCCTTTGCGCTGAAATTTCTAGGTCAGCGAGAGAGGGGAAGTGTGCTTTCCTGCCCCTTCCACACCTCCCCGTTCCTGGGATCTTTCTACACCACCTGTTTCTACCCCACTCTTTCTCGCCCTTTCCACCCACCTCCACTCCACGAGCTTTCTCACACCACCTGCCTCTGCTCCTCCCGTTTCCGCATGCTGGGTCCGTAGCTCAGTCACCAGTGCACTTGGCTTCCAGACTGGTGACTGGGGTTTGATCCCTGGCACCGGTTGACGTTTTTTCCATATCGTTTATTGGTTACGAATTGACCAACCTGCACATTTTGTGCTTACATGGCTCCCGAGGTTGGTGGGCCCAACAAAGCTACGGCTTTAAAACAAATATTTTTCTGGTGTCCAGAACTTGCCCAGAGCCCCGAAACGGCCGAACGATTACATGCGGAGTCCCGCCGGGGGAGGCTCACCCCTTGACGATGTCGGCGACCTTCTGCAGCCGCTGCTCCTGCTCCCGCTCCTGCGCCACGAGGTCGTCCAACCGCTCCACCTCGTGGCGGAGGTTGACGGACCGGTCCTCCTCGTGCCGCGTCTCCCGGTCGTTGTGCACAATGCGCCGCTCCGTCAGGTCCACCAGCAGCTCCAGGTTGTTGGTCAGCTCCGGCACCGAGAAACCCGAGCCGATCCGCGCCTGCTGCTTCGGTGCTTCCTCCCGGTCGTCCGGGCGGGAGTGTTGCTGGTGCAGCTCGTGGTAGCCTGGGACAAGGTGCCAGACGCTCTTCAGCTGAGAACACGCAGCACGGCGAACGCTGCCACGCAGTCGACCACTTCTGCCCCGCACCCACGTCTGTCAAACGCAGGATACCGTATTTACTCGAGTATAACCCGCACTATTTATGAAGAAAACCTGGGGGTTCCCTTTTTCCGCGGAGCACACGGATCGACAATCACCGCGATCGATAGCTTGATACCAGCTGTTTACAGGGTAGAGATATCGTCTTCGCGCAAAGATCCCTTCTGTGAAGGTTGCATTTGTATGTAGAGTCCTGTTCTTGATCTAGTTACTCGCTATGTTATTTATGCACAACGCGATGATTGGCTGTATATGTGCTTTGCTGGAAAGTAGACACAAGGGCCTTGTTCATAAATAGTGCGGGTTATACTCGAGTAAATACGGTACGTCTTTGATTTTGGACCCCCATCCGTTTAAATGGAGTTTTGATGCCTCCTCTCTCGACACTGCTAGGGTAAGACGGCCACGTCTCTTTGACTGGATGTGCGCCACGGCACGAAGAAAAACAAGGTACCGGATTCGCTGCTGGAGGTATTTTTACCTCCCATTTTATCCTGAGAAGCAGACGAACTGCTTTGGATGCTGAGAACGAGGAATGTTTGGATAATCGGCACCAGCAAAGTCGTCGAGCACGTGCTCCGATGACCCAAAGTTGAATGACCCGCTTCTGTCAGAGATTGCTTGGCCGCCTCCTCACCTGAGAGCACTCTCTGCTCGGGGCCTGTCATGTCGATGACCTTGACCTTGCTCAGCTTGCTCTGCAGGCCTGGCCCCTTGCGGTACACGCCCTCAGACTTGACCTCGTCCACCGTCTTGTACACATACGTCACCTTCTTCTCCCCCTCCTGCTCAAAATACACACCCCCGGAACGAAACTGTTGTTTGAAACTAAGGAAAACCGTAACCGTAAATTATTTATTGGTAACCGATATTAACTGAAAAATAAAATGATCAGTTTTTCTCAAGAATGACCTTGAGGAGGGATCTTGAAATGTCGTGGCCATTTGACAGAGTTACCGTCAGCAAGTGGTGCATCTGATAATACATTTCCGCTCAATCTAAATGTAGGATTAAGAATACTTAGTTGGAATCAGTGGTCGAGCTTATAATGAGAAGTCTCTATTCCTAAATCTGCCACACTCCTACGATCGCTACATGCATTCAGTATGTATCGCCTTTAGGGTATTAAATAATCAGTTAGAATCCTGAGATGTCGATCCAATTTGGTTCTTTCAAAACCACCGATGTTCCCAACCTGCAGTAGCCAGTATGAAGAGACGAGGCAGATTGAACATCATGCAGAGCTGACGGAGAACACCTTGTACTCATTTCGTCTAAAACGTGTCATCAATGACAATATTGGAACACAGAAAGAAAAAAAAAATTTCAGGGGTTTTACATTGACGTTTTATATAAAGTACTGACGGACGTATACCGTAAAGTTCAAAAAGAACGCCCCCCCCCCCCGTAGAGATCACCCATCCTGTTTTTCTGGCTAAATATCTGTAACATAAACATTCCGAAACATCGCCCACCCCCCAACGGAACCCCTTCCGTCGGACGTCACACAATGTCCGACGGGAATCGCATCAATTGCGCAATTTGCTGTACCGGCGCGTCTGACAAGCGAGTTTATAGCGGATTCCCACGTTTTTGTCTGCGATCTGCGTGTGCAACCTCCATTCCACGCAACTTGGTCCTGTGTGTATATTGCATCGTGAAATACGATTCTGCTGCATTTGCGATCTGTGGTGTTTGTTCCCGTAACATACGAGTTTGTAGCGGATTCCTGCCTTTTTGTTTACGATCTGCGCGCAATATCGGTTCCTGTGAGAGGAAGTTTGTAGCGGGTTCCCGCGTGTTTATTGCACCATAAAACTTGAATCTGCTGCATCCGCGATTTGCGTCATTCGTTCCCGTAAGATGCGAGTTCTCGGCGGATTTCCGCAGGTCCTTCGCACCGTTAAACGCGAATCTGCTGCATCTGCAAGATACGGTATCTTTTCCCGTGACACAGGAGGTCGTAGCGAATTCCCACTTGTTTATCACATCGGACAGGTGACGTGTTGCACTCACCATGCTCTGATTTCAACAAAAACAAAACTAAGTAGACATCAACATTCACAAAGTTTGCATTTCTTTTTAAATACGCCAGGCATGCGCTTGCATTATCCTGCTATAAGCACACGACTGCAATAATTATATACTATTCAAAATGTTGATTACAGTGGGTTAGCCATGGTGAGCACGCTTTATACCGAGCTCCGGTGCACCGCAGAGAAGCAGCACATGCGGAAGCAAACTCCGCAGTTGCTGCTTCTCCGCAGTGTACCGGTGCTCGGTAAGGAGCGTGTCAAACGGGGCTAATCCACCGCAACAAACATTTCGAAAAAGAAGAAATACCGGGGTTCATCTCGAAGCAAATATTGAACAGCGTATTATTCTAAACTACTAGTAGAAAATTCACACAATTAGAGTGCTTATCACTGCACCCTACTCGTTTTGCAGCCCGTGTGCAGGCACTCAATGCATGTATGACTACCAATCGGCCGCGTTTGAAACCAAGCATTTTTCACCTTCCGCTTGCGCCACTGGTTGAGGTCGGCCGCCTGGCGCGCCGCGGCACCTGCGCTCGCCGACGCATTGTCTTCCGCTCCGATGAGCTTGGGCCCTGCCCGTTCGGGCCCGTAGAGACCAATGGCGCCCTTGCCCTTGCGCAGCTTAGCTTCGATGGGGGCCGAGATGCCCTGCAGGTCCCGCCCCAGGCCCTTGCCCGGCTGGTAGCCCATCTGGAACCGGGGGCGGAAGCACAGGCTCAGTCGGAGGCACCCCAGAGCGTGGGAGGAACTAAAGTGCCAACTCTCCAGACCGCCGGGAAAACGAGAGAATTTGGAGCTGTGTGCTTACGATGGGATCGATTGCTGCGAACAGCTTTGCTCGCTTAATCCACGGGTTCTCAAACTGAGTTCCTGGGAACATCAGTGTTCCTTAGAGTGCCTTTGGGGGTCCCTCAAGCTCCTAAACTTCCCTGACTGCTTCTGCTTCCAAGTAGAGAGTTTTCCTGTTGAAGCAGCGATCTTTTAGCAGATCAAGCAACCCACTAACACATGACTGTGTGCCAAACACTCCCTAGCATGGGCATTACTGCTTAAATGGTTTATAGGCTTCTGCACTGCTTCACTGCATTAACTCTGAGACTGGGAAGGGTTACTCAGCTATCAGTCAAGAGAGATAGGTGTTCCTCAAGATAGGAAGGTCTTCACCTTCGCTCCATTTCATACTTAAGGCCAATCCACATATACATTGCAGTGCTGGATGAACTCTAGGAACAGTGCTAACACAGCACTGACTTGAACCTAACTTAGCACTGATGCAACGCTCTATCACTAATATTGTGCAAAGTTAAAGCTCCATCAGCCGGGTCAGCACCATTTCCAGTGCTGACTAATAGCACCGTGGTGCATCTGTGAACAGGTCTTTAGTGTACAACACTGTCAAGCAGCTGATGCATGTGCATGGGTTCACCTAGCATCGCTTTGTGGGAGAAGCTTGTGCCACTGTTCTTAACCTGCAACGGACTAGTATAGGGTTCTGCGTATCTCCATGAGTGTTGCCACCCAGCCAGGCAGGGAGCCGCCACGATAAGGTAGGCATTTTGAGGCCCCAAGAAGGACCTTGCGGCCACATCCAAAGTCCCCGTTTCCCACCGAGCACTGCGCGAGGATATAACGATCCTTGCCGTGAAAACAAACTTTAACTGCGCCAGACGAGAAACCCAACGATAAAGAGCTTCCAAGAGAAGCCAACCTCCTTGTAATGAGAGCGTAAGATCACCATGTTCACCTACGAGAAATCTTGGCAAACCCTCTTTGTTTAGGACTTTTTGTTTCGCAGCGTGCAGACAAGATCTCAAACTTTTATACAAACCGAAAGAAATCTAAATTAAGAGATGGGAAGGATGCCTTTGGGGGTGTGATCGACCGAAGCTCTTAGCGATAATGAATGAGCCTTTGGCCTTGTAGAATAGAAAGACTATACACAGCCTAGAAGGGAACATTCTAATGAAATATGTCAGTGCAACTTGCTCACAAATGGGGAAATAATGCGAAAAACAAATCTTTGTCTGAGCCCCAGCAGCCCTCAAGGTGCCATTATTATTCCCTGCTACCAGTGTCTCATCCCATATTCTGCGCTAATTTCGGCTGAAACTGACTATCGATTTAGTATCATCACTCAATGGTCTTACTTTCCGTCTAAAGCTAAACGTGCTGAAATCATCTGTAGCACAATCTTGTCGTTTGACGTCTGTCAAGAGAGATTGCATAAAATGCGAGGGGAATACCACTGGCTCGTTGTTCATGAAACTTTACTGCCTTTTTGATCAGAGGTTGCTGTCACTTGGCAAAACAATTCTGCGCCTTGAATGACTCAAAACGGTAACTGAGGGCTGTAATATTAACGTTAACATCATCTACAGGCATGCGATCATCATACACAAAAGTGACTCGTCGTGTTGGCTGACGAGCAGAAACATAGCTGCTTCCTGGATCTGCTGCCCCGCTATGCTCCGCTGTCAATCACTATGCAAAATCGAGTCTGCTCTTATGCTCCAGCTCGTGCTTCAATGCTGGAATTTGTGAAGCACGATTCATCAACTATGGCTTCTGAAGGTTTCTGCACGGGCGTTGGTACCCATATAAACCGGCCACTCCTTGCCCTTCCCACGCTACTATTACTGACCATTCCCACTAAAGGAACGCGTGGGGACGGAAACAGTGACAACGAGAAAGAGCGCGACGCGGCAGAGCACAATCCCACGGACAGGCATTTCACAAGAATCAATCTCACACCTGAAGAAGTAACTTAGCTCCAATACCCTTCGTGTATTTCTCCCAGGTGCCGAAGTCCCTGCAAGAGAAGCCAGAGAAGACGACGGAATGTCACACGGTGGCCGAAACGGGGTGTCGGTAAGAGATAAAAACGGGGTGGACGGGCGTCACTCACCCCTGGGTGCCTAGAAGGCCGTGGGCCACCCCTCCGGCACCCCCTGCCGGAGAAGCCGGATTTCTTGGCCGACTTGACCGGGATGCGAACCTCTTCCTCGCTCGACGAACCCCGCTGTTGACGAACGAAAGGGGCAAGCACGTTTTGAGGAAGTCCAGGCGACTGGACGACGACGGGAAGCAACCGACGCGGGACTAGCAGCCCCAAAAGCTTATCCTAAACACTTTAGAAGATTTCGGATATTACTTGCATCTTCCTGCCATTTTGGCTGGAAGATGCAAGCAATATCCGAAAAAATGTTAATTTAATCACATACATAAGCTACGTGGATAGCTATAGATGTCATCACGGACAGGAAATAGTAAACGAATGTAAAACCGAAGATAAAAGTTTATTAAGGTGAACTTGTGCCTGTAACTAAAATAAAAGAGAACTGTACATCTTGCGACGGCGATGAAAGGGTGGCTGCCCCTGGCCTTTTTTTCTTTTGCCACTCAAGAAGCTTTCAGCAGGTGACTGTTGTCACTTCACGATTTCTCTAGAACGTTCGAGAGTTGCAGCATAATCGGCTGCCTAATAACGCTGGCATGCAGTGATCCAAACCATGCAAACTTGTAGTATGCGACAATATGGCTAAACAAACATTTTTCAGGATAGGGCCAAAACACTGGCCTTTGAATGCACCACAATTGTTAAAGCAAAGCGCGTAGATAGAAGCAAAGGTGCTGCACGTTCGGCAAAAGCAGTTTACTAAAAGTCCATTCACACGGGCGTCTGCTTAGGACTGAGTTCTTGCGATCTCTCTAGGAAAGAAATAACACTCGCAAGCCGGCACCAACTATGAAGAGAAATTGGAGCTGCATTCCAGTAGGGTGAAGGTTTTGCGGTACTTGCGAGACCAAATGTAGGCATCGTCTATAAGAAAATGATTGTTTTAACATTGTCAAAAGCTTGTCGAGCCAAGAAAGAATGATACGCAAAGAAACAACCGAAAATGTATGGAGACCGAATGTGTTCCCTGGCTAACCAACAGGTGGCACGAGTCCGTTTTCCCGTCATAAGAGATTTTAAAATGTTTCAAGGCACACGGTCGTAGGCAGACGCAAGTGTGGGAACCAGCCTTTAGCTGTAGCACTGCTTGCATGGCCACGAAAGAATGTGCCAAAGGAAACGGAGCCGGCCTGACCTCCTCGCCCTCTTCCTCCTCCTTCTCCTCCTCTTTCTTCCCGGCCACGCGGACTCCTCCGCTGATGAAGCTAATTGGAGCCGTGAAGTCCTTGGCCTTCCTTGTCGACTGGAAGCTGGGCCGTCCTTCATCGTCGCTGTCGTCTGCCCACACACCTGCGGAGAAACAAGCACGGAGATTGTGCCACAGTGCCCACAGTGCTCGGTACAAACCCTTCCAGAAAAGAAACAAGGGGCAGCATCGTTGTAGACGGCCGTAATTTCCGTTTAGAAGGACAATGGAACTCCCATAAAACTATTTTTGTTGAGTCCCTGGAGAAGATGCATATGCCACAAAATAAACTTTGTCAATTTTCTTTTTTTTGTGCAATTTTTACATTACGTGATACATTTTGCATTGGTGGCAATTCAGATATATTGCCACGTTTGTTTGAAATAAAAGCATGCTTTGGAATCGCTCCCAGAAACAATGAACTCGCGAAAAATCATTTCTAAGTGCCAGGACTGCAGACGTACATCATAAAATAAATACCCCCTCCCCCTCCCCAAGAGGACACATTATTTTTTCTTTCAATATTTCCATGTTGAGACTTATTTTCAGTAAGGAGCAATTCTAAAACATGCTTCCATTTCGGCATAGCAAAAGCCCGCTGAATACTCAAAATAAGTTTCAATAAATGTTCTTTTGTGTGACATACATAGTTTATCTAGGCACTGAAAATAAATTTGGAGGGGGAAGGGGGGGGGGGGACTTCAATGTCTTTTAAAACAATTATTCTCATTATAATTTTTTTTTTTTTTATGTATATGGTTCAAGTCAGGTAGTCTGCAGCATTTTTGTGACTGGAGGGTTAGATTTCCTCTTTCTGCTCCCAGTCCCAAGGTGCCCCACTCTAGGCTAATGGCAAAGAAGAATAAGCTGGCTTTCGAAGTACAGGTCAATCGAGCATTGTTCTGTCAGTTGGACGTGTTAACTGTTGTGAGTCAGCTTTCTTCGAAACGCAGCCAAACACTTCCAATGAAGTACACGACAAGAACAACAAACTACACATGAAAATGAGAACCACGGGAAGCGGTGCCGAGCAAGCAAACGCAGAAGACCGAACAAAATCAGGCGGAAAACACGTCGAGGAATTCCTAGGCGCTCACAAAACAAATAAACCCCAACGATGGCATGAAACAAACAAAGGTAATGCCGGTGACGTTCTGTGTGTGGCAACCGTTCTCTGTGCAGACGCCCGCTGGAAGCCGGAACTTACCGTAAATCTGCTGGTTCTTGGTAGGCCGCCTCCGCACTCGGTTGATGTTGAACTCATTGGCGATGTCCCAGTCGGTGATCTCAAAGTCCTCAATCTCGACGTCGCCCATCTTGAGGCTCTGCGGAGAAAATCGCACGAGCATCAGTCTCGACTTTGGTCTCGTGACTCCGGGACCTGGTACGTTGCCAAGGGTACAGTGCCTAGAATGCACCTCCAACCAGTGCATTTACTGAGTCCTCAAATTCAGTCGCTCCAATTTCCAACTTACGACGTCACAGAAGTGAGTGCGTCCTCAAATGTGGTTCCTCGATTTCCTTCTTCAAGCTTCCACCAAGTTTTTGGCACGATTTCCTATTTTTTCAGAAACACAGGAAGATAGCCAGCTTCCAGCAACAGAAGTGGTGCTACTTAGCCGCGACGGGAAAGAAGCGAATGTGGCTGAGTGAGAAGGACAGATCGTCTTCGGTTCATCGCCCCCTCCCTGGAATCACAAGTTTCGCAAGTCACAAAATCTAGAACTAGCATTTTTCTTCAACTTTGTTTGTTATCACACACTGAAAGTTAACTACTCCTTATTTTAACCCGATTTACATTCAATTTTAGGTGAGCTATCTCTCGGGATATAGCGGTAGTGAGATGGAGCATAGAAAGCGATAACTCGCATAGACGAGATTGGGCTCAGATGACATTATCTATTTTCCAGTCCTGAGAGTTGAAGATGCTTTAACTCTTGTCTAGTACATAGGGCGCATATGGTAATGCGCGCGATGGTTCTCCACAGTAAAAAGCACACTCGACTATGTGTGTAACTATGAGGGGATTGCCCCGATTAGGGCTGGTTCGCACGTGTGCATTCGACTGTGAGCGATCGTGTTACGGCTGCTTGTTACTGCTTACTACTAGATGACACACTGGCGCTGCCTGTCGAGAAGCCCTGGAACACGTTCGATCTGCGCATATTTCCTAATTTTTGACGCATCATCATTTCACCGCGGGCTCGAAATAATTTTGGCAATGTTATAATAGACCGTTTCGCATATGTTGGGCGTAGATTTGATATCGTAAACACTGCAGAACCGTCAGTCTAATCGTACGAAGATCGGCAGTGTTTCAGGACCGCTGTCGGTCTTAGACAAACGCATATGTGTGAATCGGCCCAAACGAAGTTATTACTAAGGTAAACGGGCTAATGGAACGAGATGTGGTGTCTTCTCTCGGCTCACCGAAAAGATGGTTCTATCGACCACTATCGGGTTATGAGAGTGGGTCGAGAGATCACACTGATCGATCAAATCAGTGGTCTGTTGTATCTGAGAACGTTCGGCGGTAATGAGAAATATCTTTCGGCCCCATTTCGAAGCGGTCGCCACATGTGCGGCTTTACTGGAGATGATTACATGCGATGTGATTACACGACGAGTACAAACTGATGAGCGTGAGCGAGCATCGCTTTGCTCGAACGCGTAAGAGCTTGGCTTACCGATTAAGTAGGTGCAACGCTACTGCTGTTACCGCCGGCGGGACCTTTGTTTTGAGGTAAGAGTAACCTCCCGTGGTCCCGTTTTTCGTAAGATCGCCGTCTTCTCAAGTCATATTGTTGGGGCAAGCTCACGGGCAGGCGAACGCGCTGAATTCCAAGTACGAAAATCTACGTCGAACAGTCAACGCTCCGAGAAACACCGCAAAAAAACCTGACAAGCCAACAAAGCGGATATCGGATTCTGGATTGAATAATAAAAATGGCTTTGGATTTTCAAGGGCACGAGAATCACTGTTGCTAGGAGTTTTTGTCGCTGAAAAAAATAAACGGCCACAAATTTTAATCATAAACGGCATTTTAATAACACATCAACGCTTTGTATTAATATTAATAGACAGTTGTTATCAATAACACTTTTTTGTTTTTAGTTGGCACTTTTGTTGTTTATGACGTTTATGACGTCACTTTTGTTTCGATGACATAACTTCCGTTGTAAACTTCCTCTCGTCGTCGTTATTCGAGTTTCGTTTGTGCTGTGTGCGCAACGTTCTTTGACGGTCTGTGCGCTCGCGACGGCAGCCACCACCGACGTGCCTTGAAGACAAACGTTTGAGGTTTTGTTCCAACTGAAAAGAAACGAAACAAAAACGTTTGCTTGGAGTAACTGCAATCCAAGAGCCACTGAACGCTGCCACCCGACGACCTACCAGCCGTGCTCCTGGGTGAGTCTCCGTTTTCTCCGTCTTGTTGTCAGCTGAGTGAATCCCGGGTAATTTTCCGTCGCTCTTGCGTTTTTTTTTACGTAATCGCAGACCGTTTGTCTAGGAACGGAATTAGCCTGGTTTTAGGGTCAATGGATTCTCGGGAAATGAGTATGCGTACTCCGATGCGTCCTTTTTGGACCGTTGTTTTGACAGAGTGTAGAGGTAGCGCTTAATCGTACGTCGCGGCATTTTTTCGCGACAGCGCAGAACCTCACGTGTGTGTGTGCAGCACCCTCCTCAGCCTAAGTAGTTATACTTTTTTTCTTTTTTAAATCGATGAGCCGTTGATTGAACTATGGCGTTCGCATCATGTGGGTTAGTCAAGAGCTGGTAGCCCGTTATGTCCGATGTTGAAGGACGCTGGCACCATGCACGCGCCATAGCATATACCGTATAAATTTGTCTCGATGACATCGCGTACGGCCGGAACTTCGTTGCGAGGAGTTTTTTTCCCAAAAATTTCTGGACGGCGTTGTGAACAACTTGATGCCCGATTGGCTATTTTAGGAGTAATAGGCATGCGTGTAATATTGTGTGAATAACACAGCCCCTTGAAACACAATCGGAGAAGCGTTTATCTTTTCAGTTGACTGACTTCTGCAATCATCGTGTCCAAAGGGGTTGCCACAAAAAATGTAGAATGGCATAATCTGTGTCTGTTAGCCATTGCTAGGAAAATAAACACGTGGACGAGGAGAAAGTTGTTTATTATTTCAGTAAGTCCTAATTGCAACCAACATGCATCTCCAGAACATCGTTTTGTTCGTAAAGGAAAAAAAAAAGTGTCATTATAGATTTTTTTTAAAAGTGCCTTCTGTTGGAATTGCTGTGCAATCCCTGCACAATGGCGAACACAAAAGAAACCGCCAATGCATAGGAGGCTATGGCCAATGTTGGAACCTTAGAAAGTCTACTAATGACACTTCATTTCTAGCTTATGTAGTTTTAGAATCTCTTTGAATGTCGCTTGTTCCTCCATTGTGCAGTGTTTCAGACCTTTTTAACAATGATGCACGTGACGGTTTTTGACTGCGTTGCGCGGAGTTCGCGGTTGCCATAGCAACCTTCGCGCAGTCGGTCACATGCCAACTCATGTCTGACCCAGCCTTAATTCGCGTTAGGTGTTCGGAACACACTTTGCGTATTTCATACATATCTCATACCCTCTGCCAGAAATATGCACCGGTACTACATGCAAGCAGAAGTAGTCGCTTAAGCGCGCCAAATCGGGGCTTTCTCGGTGTTTATTTTGTGGGGCTACCGCGCGCACGTGCTGGCGTCTGCGGCACTAATTTTCAAAGCCAGAAATTCAGAACAAGTGTGTGGACAAGAAGCGGAGGGCGTCTCTTTCGGATGCCCAGATTTCCTGCAAAAAGAAGCCCAGGACGACTTGCCCAGCCTTCAGTACACGCTTGAAGCCTTCGGTCGTGCTTTAGCTGCGCGTGCAGCCACTGCAGCCATGCGGGACAACTGAGAAACCTCCCTTCTGGTTGTGTCCTGTTCTCTTCTTTTGTCCTCGTCCTTGCTGCGCACAGATTGTATAAGATTCTGGTTCTTATCTTGCCAGACTAGGGACAAAGCTGGCGCGTGTCGCTCGTCTATTTATTTCTTTATTTTTGAATGGAGGATGAATAATGTTTGCTGGTTAAAGCCGTCGACGTGTACTCTCATCGGAAATGCAACAAAATGGTGTCCGAGTATATTATGGTGCCCAGTATCCACGATCGCAAGTGAGGCATCCGGGCGCCGCCATGTCTCTGCAAGCACGTGCGATGTCAGTGATTTCAATCCCTCCAAAGGCACCCTCCTTTGTGTTACAATAAAGGCCTGTTCACACATGAAGCGGAGCGCCTACAAGCGTAGCGCTTACCTCGCGCTAAGCGCGTGCTGACGGAGCGTTCACCAGCTTTGTATCTCACCATCACAACTGTTGCTCATGGCAGACGATAAGTAGCTGACGGCACGTGAGGAGCGCTACATTGGCGCTTCGCTGCATGTGAGAACCGACCTTGAAGATATCCTTTATCTCTCTCTCGAACTTCAAAATAACTTTTTTTTTTGTTTTTTTTTTCGTTGCTAAGAGGTGTACGGCGCGTGCGCACGCGCTCCCCAACATGCACGTGCGAAACACACGGAGGGAGTGCTAGACAAGGCCGTCAGGCGCTGAAGCAGGAGCTTATTCAGGATTTTCACCCTGGTTCAGATTTCTGGGTGTGTTCCAAAGAAAAATGCTTTCTACGTTTTTTTCTTGTTTTTCTACAAAAATATTAGGAAAAAGAAGCCACACACAAACCTCGAACTCAGCGTTGGAGGTTTGCGTGCGACTGGGTTGAATGATTTTAATTGGGATTTTACTAAACGCACATCGTTTAGTGGACCGAAAGAAAGAAGGTAGGAAGTCGGAAAACCTGCTTTTCAATGATTCTCAAACACGAAAAAAAAAAGGTAAATTTATTATTGTTATTATTCCCAGGCTGTACCGATAGAGGTATAATATTTTAAAGATTTTAAATTGATATGTCCTCGCCCCTAATTTATGCTTTTCGGTACGGTGTGACTCAGAGTCAGAGGTATGCGCAGGCGCTCATTACCAGTCGACCCATCGACGAATATTTGGATTCGCGTTCGTGGCCGAATGAGGGTGCCAGCTGACTTCAGGACCACTTGATTTCGCTTTTGAGCTATGTAGGAAGAAGTTGATCATTCGGTGGTCCCTTTAAAGCGCAAGACAATCCCTGGACGCAATCACCTGGGCGGATGTGGCCGATCCAAGTGGGTCAGACGAGCGATTTGGCGCAAGGCGGAAGCGAAAGCGGCGTCAACATATAAACGCCGCGGCGTCTCCTGCACCCCGAAATACTGCCGGAACGGGGGAGTTCCGAGCAGCGCGCTTCTTTCTTCGCGCTCTCATTTCGTTGCTTTCGCGGAGATCTGGGACAAGCTGTCTTCAACGCTCGCAAAGGCAGGGGCGCCAGCGCGGGGTTTTCGAAAGCACTCTCTATGGCGCCCATGATGCGATAGTAGGGTGCCTTCATGTGCGCTTGTTTAAATTATCTTTTTAATGCGAAAGCATTAATTGTCTCATGGAGCGAGCTGACGTCATCAGTTTGAAAAGCGAAAACGGCTCGTAGTTTTCGCGATCGCCTTCGGTTCCATTGGCTGGCGCGCGTCGACGGGGCTCCCATTGGCCGCTGCGCCATGGCCTCTGAGATCCCGAAGCACGCTCCTGCTAGAGCCAGAGGTTACGGATCGGACGGACGGGACGGGACGGAACGGACCGGACGGTGTCTGAACGGACGGGGACGTGGCATGGTACTTGAGACGATGACTCAGCTCGGCAACGGGAGTTGGGTGACCTCGGCGTTGTTCAGTCAGCGGCTACCAGACGAGGTCGCGGCCAAGGCTGCGCAGACGGCGAGCGACCGCGCGAGGGCAGACACCCACTCGCCGACGCGACGACGCATTGCCCTTCCCACCGGCGCGCTTCTGGGCGTCCTCGTCGTTGTCTCTCGGGCGATCGCGATCCGCCCGGGGCAACGCTACCGCGACTCGTCTTCCAACAGGTGATTATCGAGCACGGTGTGCTCTCGAGGCAGTCGAGCTTATAGACCCCTTTCGAAAGTCACGTGCCGAATTAGTAGAAGGACGGAACCCCCGCACGATGGCCGAACAACTACATCGAGGAACGTGCAAGTTATTCCTTAAAGGGGTACTGTACCAAAATTTGGACCTCACAATACAAGGTTGAGCGATAAGCGGGACGCTGCAAAACTCCAAAAATGTCGCTCATACAGCGATATCTCTAGCAGATGGCCATATTTTTGGGAAAGAAGTGTGCGCCTGAACACGACCGACCAGACATGTGACGTCTCAATTCTCGTTACCTCTCCTCTTGGCTTCTTAGGTGAAAATCGGTCCACTTCCAGCTGGATTATGAACTGGTACCAGCTGGATCCAGCTGAATCAGCTCGACGCCTCATTCCAGCTGGACAGTTCCATAATCGCTGAAGTGGGCCTCTGCCTCCCCGAGCAGGTGAACCAAGCGATGCTTCCCCTCATTCTCAACTGTTTGAAGAGAATCGTGACGTCACGTTGCTCGCTTGATTGTGCCCTTCTTTTCCAAAAATACGGCCATTCGTTTTAGGTGTTGATGTAGGAGTGATGTTTTGGAGATGTAGCGTCCCGTTCAGGGCGGATCCAGAACTCCGTTTTGGGGGGGGGGGGGGGAATTTTTAAGGATACTATTCTCCCATGCTTTCTTGTGCACCGGCGGGTCCACCCTTGTCAAATTGCGCTTCGAGAAGGGGAGGGGGGGCGGCCGCCCCGTCGCCCCCCTCTTAGATCTGCCGCTGGTCTCGTTCGACGCTTCCGCGGAGTTATTTTGCGAAATCCAAATTTCGGTTCAGCATCTCTTTAAAGGAGCTGTGCAACAATTTCAGTGCTTTGCATTTGGGAGTTGGTGTCTCAACCTCTCTGAAATAAAAAAAAAAACAAAAAAAAAAACCACTTGTTTGCATATATTAGTTTTTATTTTAAAAATTGACAAGGATCGAGGTTTTCAATGCCTCTCAACTGCTTCACCATCTTCCGAGTCATGTGCGCTGTGACGTGAAAGGGGGACACGCAGGGTTCCGGTGAAGATCTCTCTCTAGAGCCATCAGCGAGCAGCGAGAACTCCCCCCTCGTGATTACGTGACCACATGCTTGCGCAGCCAGTACGATCAACATGGCGAAGGGAGGATAGTCTATCCGGGTCTGGCTGGTCCAGCCATCCCCGTCCGGCTCTGCCCCCGTCCCCTTCCGGCTTCTTGCGGCTGTTCACAGTAGCAGATTAGAGCCCACGGTTTTGTTGACCTCGGATAGATGGCGCCACTAAAACTCCGTAAAATAAAAGTTTTGTCGACGATACCAAGTTTTTGACGCATTTATGTTTATGTTGGAATGACAAGATTTCTAGAAAAATTACTTTTTATCGAGCAGGTATTTGCACCACTTGCTATCTTTTTACAAGCCCCTTTGACGTCATGCTGTGTGGTTCTCATGGCCACCGCACGCAGCTGCAGGTCGAGAGATATTTTAATTTTTGCCTCGTGATTGCGCGGCGGAATCGCAACATTTCAAGGGAAGGAGATGTTTTTCTGTCCTTTGTGACAAGATAAACAATGTCAAAAGTAGAAGATGCAAATTTTTTAATGTTTAAATCGTTGCACAGCTTCTTTAAGATAGCAAACGTCGCAGCGCGGCCAACACTACGAGGCGACGAGCCAATCAAACCGTCGAAAGTGCAACGTCACTGCGTTCATCACCTTTTTCGGGTAGTGGGGGGGGGGGGGGTTTCCAGTGTCCCGCAACGTTAAGGTTTTAGTCCGCCATTGTGCAGGGATTTCACAGCTGCCAACAGTGGGCAGTATCTCCAAAGGGGTCTATAGACCTTTCCAAAAAAAGGGTTTCTGGCCGGTTTTATTTTCAGTATATGGTATGTGATTTCGCCTTGCGAAGCGACGAACAGTAGATCGTACGGTGGGTTGAGGAGTTGTAAATATTGCAATGCTGTACATGAATCGGGCTAGTCAGTGACTCCAGGAGCTGAATCAGGTGACTGGATTGGCTCAAGCTGAGACCCATGCATTCATGCTCTGAGTGTGTGCAAGCGCTCGCGTGGTGTGGAAATTCAACTAAGAAGGCCTGCGCATGAACGTCATCATTGGTGGTCCTCTTACCCGCCCCATACACATGCCAAAGTTTGATGACTTGCGTCTATCTTGCATTCGCCGCTTGCCAGTGTCGCGCTCGTTGCAAGACAAGTTTTTTAACCAGGGTGTCAAATCGGAACTGGAACTGAACCACTTATTTTCCCGAACCGGAACAGAACCCGAACCGAATAGTTCGGTGCCATTTTGTGACTGAACCCGCAAAGGCGTAAATCCATTTGAAGTCCGAGAGGGTGGGGGACAAACAGTTTGCAGTGCAGCCATCATAAAAATAACTTTGCATGTAAAAAATGTAAAAAAAAAACAAAAACAGGCTTAATTTTTTATACATCAACTCATGTTTACAAACAAACCGGAGCGTCCCTAGCGGACGCCATCGGCGTCGCGCATGCGCGATGGGGGTGTGGGCAAGAAGATCGCCGTCGCCGATAAACACACCATTGAAAGGCAATGTTGTCGGCGTCAGTGTGAGTCCCCTGCCCTTTTTCGCGTTTGAATTGTTGGTTCTACGTCTTCCTGGCAATGTCTGACTATCTTGAGCGGCGTCAGCGAAACTACCGAGGCTCGTTACACCGCAAAACTTTGCGTGAATAATGTGACATGTGGCGATTCATTCCGCGTGGACGCCGCAGAATGTACGCTAAAGCCTGATTCGCATGATGAGATTTCGCTCGGAATTTTCAGTCTCGACGCCGCTCGGGCTGTAAAAGCGTGAACCGTAGCTGAGATGGTCGACGTTGATGATGAAAATCGCAAGCAGAATCGGACCAACTGAATTAGGCATAACAAGTCGGTGATGGTCACTGGTAACAATGATCAACATCTCCTTGTATCTACTGTTTACATCGAGCCTGCTTACCAACCTTCAAATTTAAGTCTTTTGAGGCCTGCACTTACTTCTTATCGCAAGTACCGGGCCAAGATTTGGTCTACCGACCGGCGTCGTCTAAGAGAGCAGACGACAAGCAGAAACGTTTGAAAGAGCAGACGACAGTTCGAACAATCAGGCGGCCGTTTGAACTTGAAGACGCACTGAACTTAGTCCGCAGTTGGTCCGCACAACTTGACGGCCTTCTGGCGTTCATGTTGAAACAAAACAAATAAATCTGATGACCACAAGTATCCGTGAATTCAACCCAAAGTGCTTCCCGCCCAAGCAATCGTTGTCCGACAGTGTCTGCTTTTCTCTTTTCACGGCACATATCCAGATTCTTGGACGAACCGAGCACGTGAAAACTGACCTTCAAACCTTTCTCGACACTTTTGGTACGGCCCCAGTCGCGGCGTTTTGACGAAGGCAGGTTTTTGTCTGGTTCCTTTCAAAACAACGCAGGAATACACGTCTGGCATGGGGACTTCTGCCCACAGCCCCAGACCGGAAGTGCGACCGACGCGCCACCACCGCGCCGTGACATCACAGAGATGAGTTTGTGTATATAGCGCTGTACTGAACTTCATGGTGTCAAGTGTCGGTGATGCAATTATCATAAAAAGGTGATTTGGGGGTCTTGTTTTGTTTTTATACGAGTAAGGGTTTAAATAAATGGGAGTTACGTTGATGGTAACTTACCTGTAGACTAAATACAAGGCTTACATGCGAATAGTGTTGTGTTTGAAAAGTGGGGCGTCTGATGTGTCCTTGGTGGATGAGAAATTCAGCCAGCGCAGTACAGCCATACAAGCATTGTGGCCGCCGGGCTTCGGCTGCGTGTGCGCCAAAGTGTTATCAAAGGCAGAAAGCTGGTGATCAATATTGAGAGGCCTGGGGGTACCTCCTCTGGAGGACTTAAAGCACTGCAGGAAGGTTATATGGTCTCAGTCATCACATCGAGCTGCGGTGGAAGGGAGAAGCAACCCCTCATTCGAGGGCTGTAAACAAGCGCGCCTGTTCGCTCTAGTAAGGCTTGGGAACAGACTCCCGGGTCGCGGTAATTAGAGAATTTTCGCAGACTGTTTTCCCACCTCCGCTACGCTGTCCAGAACGAAGAGGCCAATACTGCATATGTGCAATGCTAGCTTTGCCGGCAGAGTTTCAAATCTCGTATCGGGTTGCGGAGAATGTTGCAGGAGAGCCGAAATGATCTCCGAGAACTCTCTATCGCCAGGCTTCCGAGATAAAGGTTTGATCCGGTCTAAACTGGTTCGAACCATTATTTTTTTTGCTCCGGAGCTGAACCTTAACCGAACCGAAATTTGAACTGAACGAAAAGAAGTCTCAATTCAACCGCCTGTTTTTAACATTTGTTGTCACAAATGTTAAAAAAAAGAAGATAAGAAACACTGGCTAGGTGGTGCAAGTTGCCGCCAAATTCATCCATCCACCGTGTGAGATGCGCAGGATGGATGGATGGATACACGACTTGCATTGACGTCATGTCAGTCGCCATTGCTCCGTGCCATGATCCTGTGCCATGCTTCCGTGCCATGCTCCTGTGTCATGCTCCTGTGCCCGTATCTTCTGCTGCACATATTTTGCACCGTCGAATCTGTTCTTCTTGAGAAGCCTTGCTGAGAAGAACTAATTCAGTTGTGCCAAATATTTGCTGCAGAAGGTATGGGCACGGGAACATATATGGTACGGAGCAATAGCGACTGGTATGGTGTCATGTGACAAATTAAGAGGCTATCACAGCTCCCCAGGCCCCATGTATTCCCAGTGGCAACTTTTTGATCTGACTGCTGAGCAGCCACCGGACGGCTTAACTTCGGGAAGGTTTTATTAAAAAAGACAATAAAAAGACAATTTGCAGCTCGATCACACATTTCCTCGTTTTGGGGCTAGAGATTTTCTAAGGGAGCTTGAATTCCTTCAAACTGCCCCTTTTTTCAACCTGCCATTCATGAGCACTTTTGAAGAAAACAGATGCACTAATACGTTTTCTCATTCAGCGTTGCGGAAGGTAATTTCTTAGTGTATCTCCATCAAGTTCTTCATCCATGTATTTCAATAGGGAAATAGGAGTATCAAGTCTGCACTCCGGTGAAAGCCTGAAGATTGCCTTCCACGATTGATTTCATTATCTGTCCCGTGGCTCCACCTGTGAGCAACCTTTCAGACTTCGCTTTTGGCCGGGATTGTTTCATTTTAACGGTTCATTTCTGCTGTTTTGTCATTTTGTATCAATAGTGCCTCATGGCCCGTTTTCATGGGAGCGTGCATATAGCTCCAAATCGATCCTCTAAGCAAATGGAAGAAAAACTAAAGATTGTTAAAGGGGTCCTGCAACAGCGTTTTGACTGATTTTTAATTTGCACCGAACCTAAGCGCACTGAACGTAGTAACTTAATGAAACTTTTCTTTTCGCAAAATTCGCTTTATTTTAAAAGTTATAGGAAAATTAGAATTACAAAAACAAGCAAAAAATAACCGCTTTCATGACGTCGTAGGTCCTGGCTTGAGTGGCCGTGAACTAGAGGAGGTATAGTGAGCTCATCGAGCGCTCACGGCTGCCGCACTTCGTGTCGACGGCTCGAGAGGGCGCCACTAAACCGTGTGTTGGATAGGCTGTATGAAGCGGGCGGCCAGGGCGACTCGCATTGCATTTGCTGCGCGATTAAAGACTATTTCGGCATAACACTTCATTGGCCACAAACGACAGCAAACACGGGGTAAAGACCAGTACAGGACGGGAGCCACTTCGCGCTGCCATACCGCCAAATGGCCTTTGTACGCTCCGGGACCTTTCTACGCTCGCCGTTCATCGGCGCCTCATCCCACTAGCCCTTTCTAATATGCGCCGCTTTTTCCGCTGCTTGGTGGCGGGTATGTCGACAGGTCATTTCTTGTTTCCGTACTTTATAAACTGCATTTGTTTCTTTTCTGATCTAAAATACTGAACAAAAACTACTTTCATACATATTTGAAACGGTTCGCGACACTTATATTTTGTATCTCGACTAAAAAAAAAAGCTTTTAGCGGCTCTGACCAGTAGTAAGCCCAGGACCTAAGACGTCACATTTTGCGCGCTTTCGGTACCGCGGGTCGCTCTCGTCGGTGGAGGAGGTTTCCGCGTCGTCCGGTTAAAATATGACGCACTGATATTTAGTGACTCTCTCCGTGCCCGCTGGCTTGCCCGAACCCCAAGGGACGTGGAAACCGCAAAAAAGGTAGACGCTTAAATATGATTGCAGGGCCCCTTTAAGCTGTTAGATCATAGTTTTATAAAATAAACATGCATGAAAATGTTATCTTCTATAGAGGAAATTATGAGCTCTTTCCGCGGTTACATTGGCCAGTACATATCTTCTTCACATATATATGTCTGTATGCGAGATGTTTTCTATATTACTGAATTTGGTATGCCACTTGGTTGGCAACATTTCTTCCCGATTGTTTAAAACTCGGGAAGAAGTGCACTTGTGTGTTTTGAGCGAAAAGATCCGGAAGTATGTGCATTTTTACACCGAACAGAATAGTGATGCAGTTTTTTTCTTCGTCCTGCGGCCCCCTCTTCCTGTCACGATGTCCTGCTTTCTCTTCCGAGGATTCGCTGCACACATCAATGACAACCGCTCTCTTTCTCTCTTCCTCTCTCCAGAAGCCGTCTTTTGCATCCTTGGGTCGAGACGGGCAGCCATGGACGACTCTGAAGAGGACGACAGGCGGCCGGATGAGTCGCCCAAGCCGGTCCCTCAAGGGGATAGCCTGCCGCCACACGTCGAGCAAGAGCAGCAACGATGACGAGCGGGAAGATGGTGCAAAGGACGGCCAGGAACGGCCGAGCAGCAGCAAGGGGTCTCCGTCCATGAAGAAGTCGCGGGACAACGTTCCCGAGCCGCTGAGCGGCCTGCACGGCTTCGTCCCAGGTACAGCCGACTCTTTCGTCGAATGACGGCAATAGTGTCATCTTTCCAGTTAAGCTAGTCATCCGGGGGTGTCGGATTCTTTTTCCCCGAGTAAGTTCTTGATGAAATTGGGAGGTCGTTTCCTTCGAGTTAATTTCTCCAAAACGGAATTCATTCAGTCTTTTGTCTTACGTCCGAGAGCATTAATTCAAACTGGAATGTGAAACCCTCCGGAACTTGTAGCTTGTGGATGTTTGGTTTATGGAAGCATGCTTGGCCAAACAATGTTGCTGATGACATTGAAGCTTGTACTTAAACTCCGTTCAGCACTAAGTTGACAGGGTGTGGGCCGCAAGCTATATTAGCCCTCTGGAACAGTGAATTATCATGCACCGTGTGATCAAGCTTTCTACAGATACTCTCATGCTGGGAGTGGGGTTGGGCAATAAAAGGAGGGTCAATTAATTGTCTGATTCAACAGACCCATATCCTCCACTGCCCTGCAGCTTAGCACCGGAGAGAGTTTAGAAGAAGCAGTGCCTGATCGAAAACTTTCATACTTCTTCTATACCTGCTTTCACCTCAAGAAAAAGCAAGTTTTGCGCATTGTTCATGCACGGTGCGAAGTAGTTCTTACGAGATTTGGTTGTCGGAAGGAAAAGCGATGCTTTTGGCGTTTTGAACGTGTACATCTTGATAAGATATGGTAAATCCAATCTACAATTCACCTACATATGTCTTAATTATCCGCGTAAAGGGGGAAATTAGTAATCCTCTGCGAGGAGCCGGACTTGTTTTACTACGGTTCTTGAGGTGAAAACAAGTAATTGAGGCGTTGAAAATAAAATTTTCTTGGGTAAATCTGGACTGACAAAAAGCTCACTGGAACCTGTTTTCCGGTCTCTCCATGCGAAGAAAAAAAAATCTAGAGCCCTGTGCGGTCTTGCAGGCATTCTTTCGGCCTCTTCTTACGCATGCTGACGGAAATTTCTTGAGAGCACCTTCCTTTTCTGCCGTCCATGTAAGGGAAAATGCAAATCGAAAACGGCAATTTTTTTCGAAAAAAGTGTTTTTGCTTTTTTAGTGTTCTATTATCTTTGAACCTTCCTTTTTTGCGTGTAAAAAAATCAAGACCGGATATCATCGCGAAATTAGTCAGATATGAGTTTGAAGCCCGTCTCGCAATGGAAAACAGCGCAAATATGAGCCATTTTCGAGCGCCTAAGTTTTCGGATCGCGGCGTCGCCCGCCATTGCGTTTATTTTGGCGCGTAGGCCTAGCCGTTTTCTCTCCGAAACTGTCGTCGATAGTTTCGTATTCCGGTTGTAAATAATAAAAAATAAATGTTTTTCCCGCTGCAAACGCGCGTCGCCACTGGACTTTTAAATCACGTGATGCGATTGTGGCCCCACCATTGGCCAAGAGCAACATGCTGCGCGGCGAAGCTTGCTTGCGGTTCTAGCGTTGCACTGCTCCAGATGGGTGTAGGAAAAACGTCCCCGGAAAAAATGTCCCCAGAAAATATGTCCCCGGAAAAAAAGGCCCCGGACAAAATGTCCCCGGAAAAAAAGGCCCCAGGCAGTAAGTAGGAAGAAATGTCCCCAAAAGGATTCTCTATCCCTGGGTTTCCCTGATCCTCATGGCCTTCGGGGGGTCCGGTCATTTGTTCATGGGAAAAAAGGCACCTTGTGGCAAGTAGGATAAAACGGCCCCAGGAAATAAGGAAATATACGATTCCCCGAAGTACACATCGCGACACTGTTAGCGCGAACACCAGATCGGCGCATTTTCACATTTTACTTAGAGTATTAGTGGGAACGAAATTTTACCGTCTGCATTATATTCCAAATGGGCACTTTCAGTACCTATGATAACTTTGATGACAACCTTTAGTTTCTATGAGAAAAAGAGAAAAAAACTAGCGATCGCTTGTTCGTGCTAACAGTGTCGCGCTTTTTATCTGCGGTAAACGACTTAATTTTCGCGGGCTCAAATTTTTGCGAATTGGACCAAAGCTGAAAGTTTGAAATCGTTCGCGGGCTCTAATTTCCGTGAATCGAGTGTAGCTTCCGTAGCGTTCACATATTGCCCGAGTTGTTCGCGGGACGTATTTTTCGCAAATTGTAGGCGATTCGCGATATTCGTGAAAATTAGGTTTTCGCAAAAATTTAGTTGTTTACAGTATTTTGAAATGATACACAAGTACTTCTCAAATCTCCCCAAACACGACAATTTGGTTTTGGCTAGAAATGTTATGAAATGTTTATTTCACAATAAAAAAAAAAAAATTTTGGTTTTGGCAAACTTAATAATTTGGTTTCCAAAATATCCCACAATAGATTACTTCGGTTTCTTTGTGTGACTTCCAGTCTCCCTTTCTACCTCTAGGTGGTTCAGGTCATTTGTGACCGGACAATGGCACGACCGCCCGAAGGCCATGAGGATCAGGGAAACCCAGAGATAGAGAACCCTTGGGGACATTTTTTCCTACTTTCCACCTGGGGCCTTTTTTTCCGGGGACATATTTTCCGGGGACTTTTTTCCGGGAACATTTCTTCTGGGGATGTTTTTTCCGGGGACGTTTCTTCCGGAACTTGCTCCAGATACCAGAACCAATGGCTTGTTCAATCATTCTACTTTCTTTGCAATGGGCGTCGACGGAAAACGCGACTTTCAAGCTTGGGAGTTTCGGACGACACACAAGTTCAAAGGAAGTCGCGAAAAGAGGCGACCGGAAAGCTTCAAAGAAGAAAAGTTCATCCGCGGCAGCTAACCCTAACCTCGGTCGGGGCGGGGCGGCGACGCTTTCGAGTCCGATCGCTGGAGTTTCATCGGCAGTGCTGACGAGCTTGTTAATGCATCGGAAAAGAAGATGTTTGAAAACGGAGAGAGAGCTGCAGATGAGCGTGCAAGTACTACGATCGGCGAGATCGGCGCGATAGAAGCTCGTCGGTGGCGCGGCATGCTCGACTTGCCGAAAGTGCAAACTCGCCGTCCAGGAATCGGCCGCTACGCAAAGGGACTGGCATCTTTTCTGGAGCTGTGCTATGCAGCGGGGGAATTCTAGTTTGGTGGTCCAGGCTCTGACACTTGGAACTATATGACCACCAAGTTTCGTGTGGTTTGAGTGAAAATTTAGGTATGTCACATAAAACTAAAGTTTCATTTGCGTTTTTCTCGAATTGGTATTTTTGTTTGTTTTCAGAGTTTGTGCACACAATTTTCACCATTTGTTGTTACTGTATCACAACCAAATTTTGCACAGCTGTTCCTAGTGATATATAGAGTGTGCAAATCTTGCTAGTTATGCAATTGGCACCACTGAATTTTTATAAAGAAATATAAAACTAAAAGTGAAACATAAAAAGTGATGACTCAATAGTTCACAATTTTTATTTTCTCTCCAGGCGTAGATATTTTTTTTTTCAGGTGGATTTGCACACTCTACTGTTCACAAGGAAGCAACCAGGCTATTTTAGGATGCTCTCTTTTAAGTAAATATGAGAGAAAAAGGGTGCACAAAAAAGGCATTTTATATGCCTTCATACGTGCACAGATACTTCACCAAGGCAGGTATCAGAAAACTGACTACATATATGACAAGAGGGGCTCAATATGTACTAGCTGTGCAAATTTCAGCTTCCTTGCTTCAAAATTAGAAAAAAAATATTCTCGAGGAGCATGTCCCCGTAAGGCTGCAAAGTGACAACTGGAGTGTAGCTCTAAAGACGCAGCAATGTAAGTGCTTGCGCCATATGCGCCAAATTGCGCCATGAACAAAATTCTGCTACAACTTGCACCAAAAAGCCGTTTTTGCTAAGAATTGCGCCACACCTGTGCCGAGATGGGCTTAAAGCAAAGCAAAAATAATGTTTTATTATTGGTCAACCGTAATATTCAGACAAGTAAAAGGAAAGAAAAATAGTACAAATATGAATATCACAAGGGAACTCATTGAGATGCAATCACTTTTTCATTCTCATGTGATGCGCTAACAGCTAGATGTTGGCATCTGCTACAAAAACGTCAGTGGCTGCTCCAAACTAACATTTGCCTGCTACAGAACTTGCTAGAGAAGGTCAAATGTCGCTTCAATTACTTGAAGACGTAGCCTGGTCCGTTGCGACCTGCCACCGCCCTTATACCCCCAATGCGTGTCCTCGAGTGTTGTTTTGAAATCAACGAATGTCAACGGTTTATGTACCGCAGACTATACTTCACTCATCCTTATGCTGAGATCGCACCCAAAGCGCGAGCTAACCCGCACTCCTGGCTTCGAGACGTGCATATCTAGGGCGAGCACTCGTTCTGCGGAACGTTTCAAAAGCAGCAACCTGATGCTTTCATGCTTGTGGCATTGGCTGTAGTCTCAGCTTAAGGGTGAGCAAAGTATAGGACTCCGTCAACTAGACACGACGAAGACATGAGGGAGGTTAACCTGTGTTCGCAGAGTCTCCGCCGAGGTTTGTGTCCTTGGAACAGATCATGACGACGGCCAACGGTGTGACCAACATGATGCTTGCCCACGAGATTGCCATGGACGACACGTTCAAGCTGAAGAAGCAGGAGTACCCAGAGAAGAGGTATGGAGAATAGCAGGCACTTTTAACATGACACAAGCAATTTAAGTTATCAGTGAGATCATTCTTTTGTACGACCTCACCAGCCTCTTGAGATCAGCAGTGTACGAAGAGTAGTATCTCTACGAAGGGAAATAGTTGGGAGATGTTCCTCCTAGACCTGACTGGAACGGTGCTATACTTGCAGTGGGGGATCGCGATACGGAAGAGCAGTTCCTCTGAAGTTGTTTGGGTTCTTCTTTCCTCAATGCGGTGTCCTTAGCCTCGCCACATGGGCGTGCCTTTTGGCTGAACGGTCTGTGAAGGGGCTCAGCCGAGGCCTTTGCTGTGCAGCTTGGAGCACAAGGTGAAGAAAATCCTGCACCAGGCGTTCTGGCAGGTCTTGGAAGACCAGCTGGCCGAGAGTCCTCCCAACTATGACCAGGCCATGCAGCTCCTCCAGGAAGCCAAGGAGGTCTGCTCTCTTGGTCTTCCTTCTGCACAGTCCGTTGCCAGTCCTCACCTTCGGAGGCGTTGGAAAACCTCCCATACTCCGTCTCACTACCGTAAAATACCGAGTATCCACCCATTCCCTACTAAGTGCCCACCCCAAAATTTTGTAACATCTCAAAAATATGCACAGTAGATATATAGGTAAAATTAATGACCTAACAAGCGCCCATTCCCCAATTTTCGTGATTATCTTCATATTTTTAGTGGGTGCTTGCTCGGTATTTTACGGTAGTCGTCTTCGTCACTGGCGAAGCCATAAACCTGATGGCTGGGTTTCCAAAAAGCACTCTTTCCATGCGTGAATGCTTATGCACACGAAGCATTCTGCAGAGCCACCGTCTCATGACCATAGCTTTGCTAGCATTGAGGACAACTTGTGAGATAATGGAGAGCTTGATTCGACATGCTTCTGGCAGTATTGACGTTCCTTCAGTTTATATGTGACCTTTGAAAGGAAATACGTACAGAAGGCCACTTTCACGAAAGACAACAAAATAGAAAGGGGTGGCATTTGTGTCTATTTCTTACGTTTATTGACGGAGAGTTAGGCAAACAAATTTATTTGCGTAACGGGCCGAAAACGTTACGGTTACAATTTCAACCGAGCTTCCGCCAAAGACTGAAGTTGCTACCAGCACACAGGGTGCCCTGAGGGACGTTGGCGCGTGCATGGGCGCAGACGCTGCTGGGGCTCCTGCTCCCCCACAACACGAGCCTGCGTGCAGAGATCATGGAGGGACTGGACGTTGCCTTGGTGCGGCAGCAGGCGGAGCACGGGACCCTCGACTTTGGCTACTATGCCCGGCTGCTCATCTCGCTCATGGCCCGCATGTGCGCCCCGGTCAGGGACGCCAGCGTGCGGGACCTGCTCAAGATTAAAGGGGTGGTGCCGCTCTTCAGGTGGGAGCACGCTGCGTTTGCACGAACCACGGTCACTCTGCTCATTCACTATACAAACGACACGGAGTTCGCTGCAGACGTGGCGACAGGAGTACCACATTTGCTCGAGTAATAGCCGCACCTTTTACGAACAAGGCTCCCATGTCTACTTGCCCGCAGAGCACACGTACAGCCAATCGTTGCGTTCTGCATAAAGAAATGCGGCGAATAACGAGGTCGAGAACACGATTCTTTGTAAGAATGCTGTCTGAGCAGATAGAATTTTCGTGTGAAGACGTCGTCTCTGTCCCTTAAATCGCTGCCATTTTTCTGCCGATCGCGGTGATTCGCTATCCCCGTGCTCCGGGGAAAGTAGACCCACGGGCTTTGCTCATAAACAGCGCGGCCATTATTCAAGCAAATGCGGTATCTACGGACATGCCACAGGAATATCCTAAACACGTTTGCCTCATACATATATATGCTTCGAACATGTTTGCAAACAGTTTTTTACATGGCCAATGTGACAGCGTTGCCATATACAAGGAATAAACATGCCTCAGCATCTGCAGATTGTCTTTTGTGTTACGTATAAGCAGTGTGACGGTGGCTTTAGAGCAGCTTAACATGGCAGAGCCAGTGTATCGCCACAGCCCTTAAAGGGGTCAACAAATGTGTTTGCTGCATCTCTTTTTTTTTTTTTTTTACTGTTCATTAGACCACGGAGACGTTGATTCCAGTATTACGGTGAAATATCAGGTCGGCATTCTGTGAACCGTGTTTAAAAATCTGGTTTTTGGACTGTCCGAAACAACCGTGTGTGCACCCCTTGGCAGCACGAGCCGCAAAACGTCACGGTGTAGCTATATAAAAAGATTGGAACAGATATTCAACTTTATTTAATATTCAAATGATAAATTGGGAGTGACGAAGACATTGAGTTAATTATTTGCATTCTTGTGTTAGTCGTACAGCCCTACATCGCGCCATTCCAGTGCAGTTTCGGTTTCAAACGTATCCGGGTCTTCTGTCGTCTGGTAACCATCGCAACTATGCTGCTTGTCCCCGCCACGGCTCTCATTTTGCTGTGGAATGCGGTTGTGGAGCCTGATTGTGGGTTGCAATTATAATAAAACGAAGCTAAGCAATAAAAAGTTATAGCCCCGAGAGGAATTTGAACTCGTAACTTCGCGAAGTCAGTAGCAAGGAGGTATGCGCATATAATCTATCGACTCTCAGCCCATCAGTGTTAGGCTGCATATTTTTGCGGGTGTAGCCGTAGGGCTTGCCCTAAAATGCCGCGGAAGCACCCGCTTTGTTCAAGTGCCCACTATTAACATTTTCCAAACTTGGTAATTCTGCAAATTATGAGTTAAGCGCCTCGATTTGATTGGACAAGTGCCAATGTCTAGATTCACCCAGTTTTCAGTGAAAGTGGGGTGGATGCTCTTCCTGTGTTTTACGGCAGTATTCCATATTTCCCACGACTGGCGGTCACGAGTTCTCCATCAGTTTTTCTTTACCACGACCTGCCTCGGCAGTAACCTGAAATGCCACTGCCCAACTATGCAAAGGCGATACGTTTTGCTTGTATTTCTGGCCTTCTCGTCTTTTATTTGTGAGTGGGTCAGTATACTTTTCTGGTCGAAGTGAGAATATGGGTACTCGTGACTCGTTGTTTGGCTATCGTATCGGGATGCGACTTGGGCCAAAAGTTGCTAACGATTCCCTCTCAAATTCTTCTCTGTAGCACTACATACGATAGCTCATACAACTTTCAGTCTCTGCGTACGGCTCGAAACCTAAAATGCGCCCACGGTGCGATAGGCAACGCTTGCTATAGCTTTGCTGGAGCGGCCAGAGCTCAACGACCAATTGGAGTTCTTGCATTTTCAATTTGCGACTTCCCTTAAATTTATTACACTGTAGGTGTTGCCTACCGATATGGATAGAATGCTGGGGCACACTTTTCGAGGCTCCCGACGTGCTGGATTTTTGTGCAAATAAACACAAGACAGCGATTACACACTGGGCTGCTGGTCCTGTTCCATTAGCTCTTACGTCCTGGGCTTCTTAAATTGTCCGTCAGCCGAAAGGGCCATGCTGCACTCGAGAAAGTGGTAGCCAGGCTGCCAGAGAGGTATGGGACGGGGCTGACCATACTCCTGCTCCTCGCTAAACCTAAACTGTCCCCTTACGGCCGCTGCAGGTCCGTGTGGGGACACCCACGAAGACGAGTGGGCACAGTGCAAGCGAGCACGGACTTTATTTTCACGCAGTATTAAGATGCACTACATTGTCAATGGGGCAATTAAAAACCTGCCATGCCTCTCCCTGGCTAACTGGGTATGCAACGCGCCCATGCGTGTGAGGGTTTTTTGGAAGTAGTCTACAGCGTGTGAACTGCTTCTAAGGCACTTTAGATGGCCCGCGAAAATTGGGTTTTCAACGTATTGCACTGCAGTTTACGACAGGTGTAAGCAAGCGGTGGAAGTTTGCAGTGGAAAGGATCAAGGAATGAACTTGCCTTGTTCAAAAGAAAACAAAAACCTGTTCTGGGCAATCTATGCCGCCAATTTGCAGACGATGTGATACACGTGTAGAGAGAAGTGCAGCCAACAGAGGGCGCACGCGGCGTCGAGGGAGTGCTGGCCTATTCTCAATTGCTATTAGCAGACGATCTCGCAAAGAACCCGAATTTTCCGGTACTCTCTCAATGCGGCGACGCCATCTGTTGGCAGCACTTATCCCTACGCGTCCATTGTCTGCGAAGTGGCGGCTGGCGTAAATTGTCCAGAACAAGTTTATTTTTTTATTGATGTAAGTGTATTTTTTTATTTTCCACCTGCTTGCACCTTTGTAGTAGCAAATTGCAGCATGATATACGTTAAAAAACCGGTTCCTGCGGGCCATCCCTCGGAGACGTTAGTTTACACACTGTGTTTGCGGCATTCCACTCCCGCCTTGACCCCCTGTGGCCCGTGCCGCCCTTTTCTCGCAGGGGAATCATGGACCAGCTGGAGGTGATGAAGCTGGACATGGTGAACTTCACCATCCAGGAGGCCCGACCCCTGATCCAGTCGCACTCGGTGGGCTACGCCCGGGAGAAGTTCCGGGCGTACCTGGAGACCCAGGCGCTGCTCAGCCCCGGCTTGGACCCCCTGGTGCACACCAGGGCCTGGCTGCGCAGGAGCCACGAGGAGCTGCGAGCCCTGAGTGCCCAGTACAGCCCGGACCCTGTGTTGAATGGGCCGGGGGCATCTGGGCCCCCGTTTGCGGTGGTGCTGGCCAAGGCCTACATCCAGTTGCTGTGCTGGGACCCGAGCTGGGAGTACCCCGAGGTGAGGGCCGAAAAAAAGGGAATGCTAGCTCCTTCTCCTCCCCTCTTTTATAACCACTAAAATGAGAGAAAACATGTTTTTCTAAAGGGCTTAAATGGCTGGAGTGCATATTTTTGCCTTAATTCTCCACACCCTCCCCTCAAAGAAAGTTTTTTTTAGCAATATTTTTTGACGTTAAGTGCAATTTAGGTGGAGTTCACTACCCTCTAGGCAGTGCCCACAGAATGGTAGCCCCGCCCATTACTACTTGATTGGCTGGGCTGCTCGGGTAAACAGGTTTGCAGGCATGTGTCTCCCTGTTGCAACGTCCGGTGCGCTCTAGCCCGCTGTCTAGACCGTTCGCTAGTCGTGCAGGCAGACGCGCGGCAGTGTACGGCATCATCTGCAATTAGGACACATTCTACAACCACCCATAGAACACCCGTCAAACGTGGTCATGAAAACGGTGCGTCCTTGTCCGCCGTCGCTTCTGTGTCTGCTATTTCGCTCCCGTCTGAATCTGTCCGCGACGATCGCCAGACGACCATGAAACGGTGTTCTAGCGTCCCATCATGCACGAGCTACGGTCTAATACGACTGTCTGTCAGTGTCTGTCGATGCGCAATAAAATGCAACTTTAAGAACTAAAAAAAATGAACAAAATGTGCAGTCCTTTCAGCTTTTCTGTTCTTGTTGTTTCCTCGCAAAGCGTCCGCGAGGAAGGTGGGTGGGCATCATGACGATACAGTTAAAATGTAACATAAAAGTATTCGATTTAGCAAGCCAGGTGCACTGTCTAAAATTTGATAGCTACCGTAGAATACCGTGCATCCGCCCACACCACTCTATGCGCCCATTCCCAAATTTGTAGGATCTGAGAAAATATGCACAGTACATTTATATGTAAAATTCATGACCGGAGAAGGGCCAGTCTTTCGTTTTTTTGCGATTATCTCCGAGGTTTGAGTGGGCGCTTCCACGGTATTTTACGGTAAGTATACCTTTCGAAGCGAACTGATGGAAACATACCTGGACAAACCTGTCGCAAGGAAAACACCTGATTTCTTTCAGTCAAATGGCTTGCAAGCTCTTACCTGTGTAGGTTACCTCTCAGTACTGAAACCAGGGTCGCAGACACGACAGCTGCACGATTCCCAGAGTAGCGAGGCCGCTTTGCGGAAACCGACACATTTATTCAGCATCAAAATGCACAAATGAACAAATCAATCAAGATCGAGCAAAATGGCTAACATGGGATGCTAGGCTTACACCAGTTCCTCTACGAAAACAGGCACCCGCACAGCGCTTCCGAAGGCATGTACTTGCGACAGTTGTTTGCTGCAAACTACGTTTGTTGAGACGATCTTGCGCTAAACACTTCGGTGAACGTGAAGGAACTCGCACTCATAAAAACAGGCAAGCTCAAAGAGCTATGCAGTGTGTCAAATGCTCAACGCGAATGCCGGCAGCCATGTCTGTTATCGTTTAAAACCGAAAAAAAAAAAACAATCTTGTAATATTTAAAAAAACAATTATGACTATCTATATAGTTTTTCTCAAAAGAAAAAGAAAAAAAGTGTCTAATAAAAGAGTATTATGGCAGGGGGAAACAATTTCAACACAAACATTCCACACGTCATTCATCTCTCAAACCACTTATAGCTCAGGAAAGGTGCTTAGCTAGCTAAGCACCGGGCAAGGCCGAGAGCAGGGCTACCCTCACATATAAATTGTGTGAAACTACATAAATTTCTAAAAAATTTTATGTACAAAAAAATATGTCCTAATAACCCTTTAAAAAAGATCTAAGAATATTTTTTAGTGTTTTTTTACTAACAAAATGCAAAAAATAGTTTTACAGCAAAGCTGTATATGACTCGTTGGCCGGGTTTTTTCGTGTCTGTCGACAGAACAGTAGTTGACAGAATAGTTGACAGAAAACCATCGCGCACGGCTTATTAGCGTTCACACACGCCTCATCATTTATCATGTGGTTTCGACACTTGTTTCAATAAGAAAACCACCAAACAAGTGTCAAAACCACGTGATAGGTGATAAGGCGCGTGCAAACAATGCGAAGCATGGTGTGCTCCCTGCATGCGTTTCTTGGTGAAGGTTGCAATTGCATAAGCTGCCGCCGCCGTTGCATAAGTTGCCGCGGCGACGGCAGATTATGAAGTCTTTCATATATAAAAAAAGTTTTGGTACAGTGCATTTACTTTTCTTTCATCAACCATTTGGTATTAACACTTTTGCTCTTTACAAACATGAACTGCCGCTTGCATTCTAAGCTACTTCTGGTAGCACCGTCTTTGCAAACCTGTTGATATTGCTTACGTCTCCAGTGCTAGAAAACATAAATGCTACACGGACAACAGAGTTTGAGATTTAACGAGGGCCTTCAGCTGTACAATATTACATCTTGGAGGAGGCAAGCTGGTTTACAAGAATACTCGAAAGATTTTAACAGGTCTCGCACTCCTTCATTCTTTTGGCGTTCACCTGGAAAATTGGTGGTTAAATGTTTCATCTCCATTTCATGCAGCGGTGTTAAGGTGGCCTTTGTTCATTCTTTTTATCAACCAAAAGTTCTCTGGGATGTCAAAGACTGAGCACCACCTCGTGGCGTTTGCCACAAAGAGGGTCTATATTGCAGTGGGCAATCGTTGCAGGTGATGCCACAGCTTCGCTGTCCAACCACCTTTGCAGCGTAAATTAAAACTCAAACCATTCTTTTTTTTTTTGACGAGCGAGGTACAGTTTGTGTGAAATCGTCAGACAACATGGTGGGCCACTGTGGTGTCTGCTTTTGCAAAATGTAGGAGGAAAAATGTAAGCCAGTCTTTAAAGTGCAACTGCAGTCGAAAACGAAAGCAAAATAAATGACTGGTATCGCTTTAGTGGCACAAAATATTCCGTCAAAGTAAATCTGCATACTCCACTAAAACCAGTTTTAAAGATGCGACCACCCGCTCTTTAGTGGGTGGCAAGCAGTTTATCTTCTAGTCAAGGAACACTGGCGCGCAGCACCCTTGTGACGTCATGTCGCGGTGGAGCTGCAGTTGGTTGCTTGTACCGTGTACCGTCCTTGTGACGTGACATCGTGGCTGTACGGCTAATGATGAGTGTTGCCATCCCTCTAGCAGACAGTTTTGGATTTTCCGTAGAAGTCCGAAACCAAACAATGAGCCACGATATTGTCACGAATGACAAGTGATGAGGCGGTGAATAACTGAGTAAACTAAACGTTTAATCGGGCGAACTTGTGCCCAAAAATAAAGAAGGAAACAAAAGATAACAGTAGAGCGTCGCGGGCGTCGAAGTCGGCGAAAGAGCAGAGTCGAACGCTGGGGCGAAACTGACTCGGCTTGCCAGGCGGAGCCCCTTTTGTACACACGTGGGCTTCGGGAACATTCGGCGTGGAAGGTTCGGTTCGTAGAACATTCTAACCTCGAATTAGCAAGGCGGCTCTCGAACTTACTAGAACTTCACATTACAGCGTCAGCAAAAGGTGTAGGCGCGGCCAGGAATCGAACCCTGGCCTTCTGCGTGGAAGGCAAGCGCGATAACCGCTATGCCACGGGCGCGCTGCCTACTTGGTCAGCTGCGCCCGCGGCATTATTCCCCCCGTTAAAAAAGTGCATCGTCCCGATGCCCAGCACGAAACGAAAACAAAACAAAAGAAATCCACAGCAGAATCGCGAGCCGCAGTTCATCAGTTCACAGTTCACTCGTCGACGAGGGTGGAAAGTTCTATCGTTCGTAATACGGCTTCAGCCGGACGACGTACACCACCTCGGGTCGCGGCTGACGTCTTGCAGATGGGCGCGTTCCGTCGGGAAGGACTTCGTAGTTCAGATCGCCGAGGCGTCGGATGATCTTGTAGGGTCCGAAATAGCGTTTCAGAAGCTTTTCGCTGAGACCGCGGCGCCGTATCGGTGTCCACACCCATACCCGATCTCCGGGTTGAAAGTGGACGTCCCGGCGACGAAGGTTATACCGTCGTGCGTCGACACGCTGTTGGTCATGAATCTTGATTCTTGCCAGTTGGCGAGCTTCTTCCGCGCGTTGAGAGATCAGTTGAGCGTCGTCGTTGCCATCGTCGGCCGGCACGTGAGGCAGCATGGCGTCGAGCATCGTGGTAACCGCCCGACCGTGTACCAGCTGAAACGGCGTCACTCTTGTGGTTTCTTGAACCGCTGTGTTGTACGCAAACGTAACGTACGGCAACACCTCGTCCCACGTTTGGTGCTTAACTTCGACGTACATGGAGATCATGTCGGCGATGGTCTTGTTGAGCCGCTCTGTTAGCCCGTTGGTCTGCGGGTGGTAAGCGGTGGTTCGTCGATGGCTGGTGTGACTGAGCCGAAGTACCTCCTGGGTCAGCTGTGCCAGTGAAAGATGACCCTCGATCTGTGATCAGCACTTCAGGTGCGCCGTGTCGAAGGAGGATGGACTCGACAAAAACTTGGCGACTTCCACCGCTGTTCCCGATGGCAGGGCTTTCGTCTTGGCGTATCGTGTAAGATAATCTGTCGCGACGATAATCCACCGATTTCCTTGCGTCGATGTTGGGAACGGCCCAAGCAAATTCATTCCGACCTGCTGGAAAGGCCTAGTCGGGGCAGGTATCGGCTGCAGGAGTCCTGCTGGCTTCGTCGGAGGCTCTTACGCGTCGTTGGCACTCATGGCACGACCTTGTGTACAGATGGACTGTTTTCGGGAGTCTCGGCCAGTAGTACTTGTCACGAATCCGGGCGAGCGTCCTGCTGTAGCCAAGGTGTCCAGCCGTCTGGTCGTCGTGGCATGCTTGAAAGATTTCTTCACGCAGGCTGGCCGGAACAACCAGCAGCCAGGCAGGGTTGCTTCGTTCCGAAGTTCTTCTTGAAAAGCACGCCTAGCCGCAGAACAAAGCTTGACAAGTCTCGGGCCAAGACTCGCGGAACTGAACTTCCTTGGCCTTCCAGGTGTTCCATCACGGCGCCGAAGTTCCGGGTCGTCTCGTTGAAGTGCTCTCATGTCGGCATCTGTTACTGCCCCGAGAAAACGGGCGTCATCGTCGTCGTCAGTGCTTTCGGGAGGAGATTCGACTGGGGCCCTAGACGAACAGTCGGCGTCGTTATGCTTGCGGCCAGACTTATGCACAATGGTCATGTCGAATTCTTGCAGTCGCAGACTCCAGCGAGCGAGGCGTCCTGACCGGTCCTTGAGGTTGACGAGCCAACAGAGAGCGTGGTGGTCCGTGACAACGCGAAACGGGATCCCGTACAGGTACGGGCGGAACTTGGTTAACGCCCAGATGACAGCGAGGCATTCCTTGTTGGTCGTTGAGTAATTTTTCTCTGCCTTAGACAGTGCCCGGCTTGCGTTAGCGATCACCCTCTCTGCTCCGTCTTGTCTTTGGACGGAGTACCGCGCCGAGTCCGGCGTTGCTGGCGTCCGTGTGTACTTCCGTTTCCACTGTTGGATCGAAGTGTCCGAGGACAGGGCGACTGGAGTCTTTCCTTCAGTTCGTTGAACGCTTGTTCTTGCTCCTCCCCCCACTGGAAGTTCACGTCGTCCTTCGTCAGATGCGTGAGCGGTGCAGAAATCTTGGCGAAATCGCGAACGAAACGTCTGTAGTAAGCGCACAGTCCAAGAGATCTTCTTACGGCTTTCTTGTCTGATGGCTTCGGAAATTCGGCAACAGCGGATGTCTTGGCAGGATCAGGGCTTACACCCTGAGCACTCACGACATGGCCCAGGAATTTGAGCTCGCCGTAAGCGAACTCGACATTTTGACGGCTTTAGTGACAGTCCAGCATTCCGGATAGCCTGTAGCACGGCTCGCAAACGTCTCAGGTGCTCGTCGAAGTCACTTGCGAATACCACGACGTCGTCGAGATAGACGAGGCAGCTTTGCCATTTCAAGCCGGAAAGAACGGTGTCCATTACGCGCTGGAACGTCGCCGGTGCTGTGCAGAGTCCGAACGGCATCACTTTAAATTCGTACAGTCCGTCCGGCGTGACGAAGGCAGTCTTCTCACGATCCCGTTCGTCGACCTCGATCTGCCAGTACCCACTCTTCAGGTCCATCGACGAAAAGTATCGGGCATGGCGCAGCCGGTCCAGAGTGTCGTCGATGCGTGGCAGCGGGCAGACGTCCTTTTTGTTACGGCGTTTAGTCGACGATAGTCCACGCAGAACCGAAGAGTCCCGTCTTTCTTTTTCACAAGGACTACCGGTGGAGCCCACGGGCTGCTTGAGGGCTGGACAATGTCGTCATCGAGCATTTCTTGGACCTGCTTCTGGATGACTCTCTCTCTTTCACAGAGACACGGTACGGCGACCGATGAACAGGGAGCGCGTTGTCTTCAGTGACAATTCGGTGTTTCGCAACGGTCGTTTGGTGCACCTTGGACGACGTGGAGAAGCACTCAGTTAACTCGGCGAGAAGGTCACTGAGCTGCCGTCGTTGTGGGGTAGGCAGGGCTGGGTCGGTGTCAAACTGCGAACGCGGCGTTGTCTTGGGTGACCATGAAGATGGGTCTTCTGATATTCCGGCGATTGCGGCTGAGTCCGGGAGTTCCTCGGCGTGACCCACGGCGGTGCCTTTCGTAAGGTGCTG
>JAZHYW010028992.1:0-19452 GCA_037355805.1 Ixodes ricinus | reverse complement strand
GAGCTTATTCAGGATTTCACCTGGTTCAGATTTCCTCAGGTGTGTTCTGTGAAAATGCTTTCTACGTTTTTTTCTTGTTTTTCTACAAAATATTAGGGAGAAGCCACACACAAACCTCGAACTCAGCGTTGAGGTTTGTGTGCGACTGGGTTGAATGATTTAATTGGGATTTTACTAATCGCACATCGTTTAGTGGACCGAAAGAAAGAAGGTAGAAATGGAAACTGTTTTCTTAAATAGATTCTCAAACACGAAAAAAAAAGGTAAATTTATTATTGTTATTATTCCCAGGCTGTACCGATAGAGGCTACTATTTTTTAAATTATTAGCGTCCCTGCCCCTAATTTATGCTTTTCGGTACGGTATGACTCGAGTCAGAGGTATGCGCAGCGTCATTAGCAGCCGACCTATCGACGAATATTTGGATTCACGTTCGTGGCCGAATGAGGGTGCCAGCTGGACTTCGTGGACCATCGGATTTCGCTTTTGAGCCATGTAGGAAGAAAGCTGATCATCCGGTGGTCCCTCTAAAGCGCAAGGACAATCCCTGACGCAAATCACTCCGGGCGAGGTGCTGATAACCGGGCGTGGGTCAGACGAGCGATTTGGCGGCGTGCGGAGCTGAAAGCGCGCGTCAACATATAAACGCCGCGGCGTCTCCTGCACCCTGAAATACCGCCGGAACGGGGAGATCGGAGCAGCGCGCTTCTTTCTTCGCGCTCTCATTCTCGTTGCTTTCGCGGGAGATCTGGGACAAGCTGTCTTCAACGCCGCAAAGGCAGGTTGGCGCCAGCGCGGTTCTCGAAAGACGCCCTCTACGGCGCCCATGACAGCGATAGTAGGGTGCCTTCCCCGTGCGCTTGTTTAAATTATCTTTAATGCGAAAGCATTCACTGTCTCATGGAGCGAGCGGACGTCATCAGGCTTGAGCAAGCGAAAACGGCCTCGTAGTTTTCGCGATCGCCTTCGGTTCCATTGGCTGGCGCGCGTCGACGGGGCTCCCGCTGGCCGCTGCGCCATGGCCTCTGAGATCCCGGGAAGCACGCTCCTGCTAGAGCCAGAGGTTACGGATCGGACGGACGGGATCGGAACGGACCGGAACGGACCGGACGGTGTCTCGAAACGGACGCGATGGGACGTGGCATGCGTTACCGGAGGACGAGGACTACAGCCGCAGAAACGGGAGCTGGGCACTCTCGGCGCTGACCAGTCAGCGGCTACCAGACGAGGTCGCGGGCCAAGGCCGCGGCAGCCGGCGAGCTGACCGCGCGAGGGCAGACACCCACTCGCCGACGCGACGACGCATTGCCCTTCCCACCGGCGCGTGCTTCTGGGCGTCCTCGTCAGAGGTCTCTCGGGCGATCGCGATCCGCCCGGGGGCAACGCTACCGCGATCTCGCCCTCTCCAACAGGTGATTATCGAGCACGGTGCGCTCTCCAGGCAGTCGAGCTTATAGACCCCTGCCGAAAGTCACGTGCCGAATTAGTAGAAGGACGGGAACCCGCAACGATGGCCGAGTCAACTACATCGAGGAACGCAGTGCTATTCCTTAAAGGGGCACTGTAACCAAAATTTGGACCCTGGGCATACAAGGTTGAGCTGCACAAGCGTGGGACGCTGCGCAAAACCCAAAAAATGCTCGCTCATACGGTGCAGGTCTCTGCAGATGGCCATGAGCTTGTGGGAAAGAAGTGTAAGCGCCTCGAACACGACCGACCAGACATGTGACGTCCCCACTTCACGTACTCACTCTCCTCTCCGGCTTCAATACCCTCGAAAGCAGGTGAGGCCCAAGCTTTACGCCGCCTTCCCCTCATTCTCAACTGTTTGAAGAGAATCGACGTCATCGCTGCCGCTTGATTGCGCCCTTCTTTTCCAAAATACGGCCATTCGCTTTAGGTGTTGATGTAGGAGTGATGTTTTGGAGATGTAGCGCCCTGTTCAGGGCGATCCAGAACCCGCTTTGGGGGGGGGGATTTAAGGATACTATTCTCCCATGCTTTCTGTGCACCGGCGGGTCCACCCTCGTCAAATTACGCTTCCGAGAGGGGGGAGGGGGCGCCGCCCTGTCGCCTCCCTCTTAGATCTGCCGCTGGTCTCGCCTCGACGCCTCCGCTGAGTTATTTTACGAAATCCAAATTCTCGGTTCAGCATCTCTTTAAAGGAGCTGTGCAACAATCTCAGTGCTTTGCATTTGGGAGTTAGTGTCTCAACCTCTTAAAATAAAAAAAAAAACCACTTGTTTGCATATATTAGTTTTATTTTAAAAATTGACAAGGATCGAGGTTTTCAATGCCTCTCAACCGTTTCCACCATCTTCCGAGTCATGTGCGCCGTGACGTGGGAAAGGGGGACACGCAGGGTTCCGGTGAAGATCTCTCTAGAGCCATCAGCGAGCAGCGAGAACTCCCCTCGCGATTACGTGACCACATGCTTGCGCAGCCAGTACGATCAACATGGCGAAGGGAGGATAGTCTATCCGGGTCTGGCTGGTCCAGCCATCCCCGTCCGGCTCTGCCCCCGTCCCCTTCCGGCTTCTTGCAGCTGTTCACAGTAGCAGATAGAGCCCACGGTTTTGCTGACCTCGGATAGATGGCGCCATTAAAACTCCGTAAAATAAAAGTTTTGTCGACGATACCAAGTTTTTGACGCGATTTATGTTTATGTTGGAATGACAAGATTTCTAGAAAAATTACTTTTATCTGGGCAGGTATTTGCACCACTTGCTATCTTTTTACAAGCCCCTTGACGCCATGCTGTGTGGTTCTCATGGCCACGCACGCTGCTGCAGGTCGAGAGATATTTTAATTTTTGCCTCGTGATTGCGCGGCGGAATCGCAACATTTCAAGGGAAGGAGATGTTTTTTCTGTCCTTTGTGACAAGATAAACAATGTCAAAGTAGAAGATGCAAATCTTTTAATGTATTAAATCGTTGCACAGCTCCTTTAAGATAGCAAACGTCGCAGCGCGGCCAACACTATGAGCCGACGTAGCCAATCAAACCGTCGAAAGTGCAACGTCACTGCGTTCATCACCTTTTTCGGGTAGTGGGGGGGGTTTCCAGTGTCCCGCAACGTTAAGGTTTTAGTCCGCCATTGTGCAGGGATTTCACAGCAGCCAACAGAGGGCAGTATCTCCAAAGGGGTCTATAGACCTTTCCAAAAAAAGGGTTCTGGCCAGTTTTATTTTCAGTAAATGGTACGTGATTTCGCCTGTGAAGCGACGAACATGCACGTGCTGGGCCGAGTAGATCATACGGTGGGTTGAGGACTTGTAAATATTGCACTGCTGTACATGAATCGGGCTGTACTAGGCTGTACTAGAGTGAGCGACTCTAGGAGCTGAATCAGGTGACTGGATTGGCTCAAGCCGAGACCCATGCACTCATGCTCCGAGTGTGTGCACGCGCTCGCGTGGTGTGGAAAGCACAACCATAAGAAGGCCTGCGCATGAACGTCATCGTTGGTGGTCCTCTGACCCGCCCCAAACACACACCAAAGTTTGATGACATGCGTCTATCTTGCATTCGCCGCTTGCCAGTGTCAGCGCCCAAGGCAAGACAAGTTTTTTAACCAGGGTGTCAAATCGGAACTGGAACTGAACCACTTATTTTTCCCGAACCGGAACAGAACCCGAACCGAATAGTTCGGTGCCATTTTGTGACTGAACCCGCAGCGGCGTAAATCCATTTGAAGTCCGAGAGGGTGGGGGACAGACAGTTTGCAGTGCAGCCATCATAAAAATAACTTTGCATGTAAAAAATGTAAAAAACAAAACAAAAACGGGCTTAACTTTTTATACATCAACTCATGTTTACAAACAAACCGGAGCGCCCGGAGCGCCCCTAGCGGACGCCACCGGCGCCGCGCATGCGCGATGGGGGTGTGGGCAAGAAGATCGCCGTCGCCCATAAACACACCATTGAAAGGCGATGTTGTCGGCGTCAGTGTGAGTCCCCCTGCCCTTTTTCGCGTTTGAATTGTTGGTTCTACGTCTTCCTGGCGATGTCTGACTATCTTGAGCGGCGTCAGCGAAACTACCGAGGCTCGTTACACCGCAAAACTTCGCGTGAATAATGTGACATGTGGCGATTCATTCCGCGTGGACGCCGCAGAATGTACGCTAAAGCCTGATTCGCGATGATGAGATTTCGCTCGGAATTTTCAGTCGCGACGCCGCTCGGGCTGCAAAAGCGTGAACCGTAGCTGAGATGGTCGACGTCGATGCTGAAAATCGCAAGCAGAATCGGACCAACTGAATTAGGCATAACAAGTCGGTGATGGTCACTGGTAACAATGATCAACATCTCCTTGTATCTACTGTTTACATCGAGCCTGCTTACCAACCTTCAAATTTAAGTCTTTTGAGGCCTGCACTTACTTCTTATCGCAAGTACCGGGCCAAGATTTGGTCTATCGACCGGCGTCGTCTAAGAGAGCAGACGACAAGCAGAAACGTTTGAAAGAGCAGACGACAGTTCGAACAATCAGGCGGCCGTTTGAACTTGAAGACGCACTGAACTTAGTCCGCAGGTGGTCCGCACAACTTGACGGCTTCTGGCGTTCATGTTGGAACAAAACAAATAAATCTGATGACCACAAGTATCCGTGAATTCAACCCAAAGTGCTTCCCGCCCAAGCAATCGTTGTCCGACGGTGTCTGCTTTTCCCTTTTCACGGCACATATCCAGATTCTCGGACGAACCGAGCACGTGAAAACTGACCTTCAAACCTTTCTCGACACTTTTGGTACGGCCCCAGTCGCGGCGTTTTGACGAGAAGGCAGGTTTTTGTCTGGTTCCTTTCAAAACAACGCAGGAATACACGTCTGGCATGGGGACTTCTGCCCACAGCCCCAGACCGGAAGTGCGACCGACGCGCCACCACCGCGCCGTGACGTCACAGAGATGAGTTTGTGTATATAGCGCCTGTACTGAACTTCATGGTGTCAAGTGTCGGTGATGCAACTATCATAAAAAGGTGATTTGGGGGTCTTGTTTTGTTTTTATACGAGTAAGGGTTTAAATAAATGGGAGTTACGTCGATGGTAACTTACCTGTAGACTAAATACAAGGCTTACATGCGAATAGTGTTGTGTTTGAAAAGTGGGGCGTCTGATGTGTCCTTGGTGGATGAGAAATTCAGCCAGCGCAGTGCTAGCACATACAAGCATTGTGGCTGTCGGGCTCGGCTGCGCAGTGCGCCAAAGTGTTATCAAAGGCAGAAAGCTGGTGTTCATACTGAGAGGTTCGGGGTACCTCCTCTGGAGGACTTAAAGCGCTGCAGGAAGGTTATATGGTCTCAGTCATCAGCATCGAGCTTGCAGGTGGAAGGGAGAAGCAACCCCTCATTCGAGGGCTGTAAACAAGCTGCCAGCCTGTTCTGCTCTAGTAAGGCTTGGGAACAGACTCCTGGTCGCGTGTAATAGAGAATTTTCGCAGACTGTTTTCCCACCTGCTACGCTGTCCAGAACGAAGAGGCCAATACTGCATATGTGCAATGCTAGCTTTGCTGGCAGAGTTTCAAATCTTGTATCGAGGTTGGCGAGAATGTTGCAGGAGAGCCGAAATGATCTCCGAGAACTATCTATCGCTTAGGCTCGAGATAAAGGCTTGATCCGGTCTAAACTGGTTCGAACCATTATTTTTTTTGCTCCGGAGCTGAACCTTAATTGAACTGAAATTTGAACCGAACGAAAAAGAAGTCTCGATTCAACTCGCTTGTTTTTAACATATTGTTGCCACAAATGCTAAAAAAAAAAAGATAAGAAACACTGGCTAGGTGGTGCAAGTTGCTGTCCATCCATCCATCCACCGTCCATCCACCGTGTGAGATGCGCAGGACGGATGGATGGATACACGACTTGCATTGACGCCATGTCAGTCGCCATTGCTCCGCGCCATGATCCTGCGCCATGCTTCCGTGCATGCTCCGTGTCATGTTCCTGTGTCATGCTCCTGTGCCCATATCTTCTGCTGCACACATTTTGTCACCGTCGAATCTGTTCTTCTTGAGAAGCCTTGCTGAGAAGAACTAATTCAGTTAAGATGCCAAATATTTGCTGCAGATGGTATGGGCACGGAACATATATGGTACGGAGCAATAGCGACTGGTATGGTGCCACGTGACGTCATGTGATAAATTAAGGGCACAGGTAGGCGCAAAATTTAAAAAAAAATCGATTTTAGTTTTTTTTGCAATTTAACAAGGTTAGTTCTTCCTGCACATTTTCCATTGTCACAGTGTTCTTAGAAAGTTATATTTCGGGCTGAAAATCACTTCTTCCGAAAGCAAGTGGAAGGTGACCACGCCTCCTTTTGGGATATGCTCCCTGTTTATCAATAATTTTTCCCACAAAACAAATTCAACACCAGACCTAAAAGCTTGCCCAGTAACAGATAATCTTAAAAAAAATTATCTGACAACTATTGCATTGCTTTTTTCAACCAAGACAATCCCGAGACGCTGGGCACGTTTTTTTCAGGTGTGTACAATGTGTACTTTCAAGTGTTTGTGTTTTTGTAGCGACAAAATGGCGGCATTGGATGCTGTTCTTTCATTCAATGGTCGTAGCATTGCACAAGCCAATGTTTTGAATTCCTGTGGATGGAACCCTGTCTGGAACACCATCTAGTGGCCGAGGGAAGTTGACGTCACTCGAATATACTTTACGGGCCAAGCGACACGACAGGTCCCAAAAGAGGCCCGGCAAGCAAGGCGATAAGCCGAAAATCGAAGACATGACTTTAGCAATGCCTTCCAAGCCGGCGGCTATCGAAAAAATGACTCTAAGGCTGTTGATGCCAATAGAAATTTGTTATTCACCAGTTTTTTTACTTTAAACTCAATTATCTCAAAACAGTGTTTTTTAGCGTATAGGTACCATTTTTTTCTTAACCTGACATTATAGAGTGTTGATTTTTTATTCCTACCACCTACATGGGTGTTGAAAAGTACTGAACTAGAATTAAAAATATGCACCCAGCAGTTTTTGAGTTATAATTTTTTTAATACATGAAAAAAACTAAAATGTTAGTACTAGAATAAAAAAAATTGAGAAAAAACTTATTTTAGGTTGGTTCAAATAATTCTAGTTCAGTAGATAAAACACAAAATTTCGAACAGAATGGTATATACATGAGAGGAATACTCCTAATAGTCACCGAGAAAAATGTTCCTCAACATGGCCTAAAATGCATGGGGAGCATAGGACTTTACCCTGTGCCCTTAAGGGGGCTGTGCAACAATTTTCAGACTTGGCCAATTAACCGCGGAAATTAATCTGCGTCACCTATGGAACGAAAAACAGAAAACCGCATTTTTCTTCCAAGCAGCTAGTTCTTATTTAAAAAAAAAAGAAACAATCGAAGGTCGCAGTGCCTCTCAACTCCCACGCGACTTTCGCGAGCGTACTCTGGAGGTTCACGTGGTTTCCCTTGGGCACTCTCTTTAGAAACCCTGCCGCTTCCTCCGCGATTGACGACTTAGAAAGGATTAGCCTCGTCGAAGGTCGCGGTGAGCGATGGACACAAGAGGACGGTTCGTCACGGGGCTGACGGCGAGTGTTGCAGCGGAGGGGGACAGGTTTGTTGACTTCCGCGTACCCCAGAGACGTCATCATTTTAGTTCCCGTAGCCGCCGACGGGCGCTGCAGATCGGCAAATAATTCGTTTTTTGCTTTGCGATTACGCAGCGGAATAGCAGTTTTTCGGGGAAAAGGTGACGCGCTTTTTGGTCAACGCGGGCTTGCATGAACAATATAAAAAATGCAGCATGGCAATTCTTTCAACGTTAAAACCGTTGCACAGCCCCTTTAAGAGGCTATCACAGCTCCCCAGGCCCCATGTATTCCCAGTGGCAACTTTTTGATCTGACTGCTGAGCAGCCACCGGACGGCTTAACTTCGGGAAGGTTTTATTAAAAAAGACAATAAAAAGACAAGTTGCAGCTCGATCACACATTTCCTCGTTTTGGGGCTAGAGATTTTCTAAGGGAGCTTGAATTCCTTCAAACTGCCCCTTTTTTCAACCTGCCATTCATGAGCACTTTTGAAGAAAACAGATGCACTAATACGTTTTCTCATTCAGCGTTGCGGAAGGTAATTTCTTAGTGTATCTCCATCAAGTTCTTCATCCATGTATTTCAATAGGGAAATAGGAGTATCAAGTCTGCACTCCGGTGAAAGCCTGAAGATTGCCTTCCACGATTGATTTCGTTATCTGTCCCGTGGCTCCACCTGTGAGCAACCTTTCAGACTTCGCTTTTGGCCGGGATTGTTTCATTTAACGGTTCATTTCTGCTGTTTTGTCATTTTGTATCAATAGTGCCTCATGGCCCGTTTTCATGGGAGCGTGCATATAGTTCCAAATCGATCCTCTAAGCAAATGGAAGAAAAACTAAAGAGTGTTAAGCTGTTAGATCATAGTTTTATAAAATAAACATGCATGAAAATGTTATCTTCTATAGAGGAAATTATGAGCTCTTTCCGCGGTTACATTGGCCAGTACATATCTTCTTCACATATATATGTCTGTATGCGAGATGTTTTCTATATTACTGAATTTGGTATGCCACTTGGTTGGCAACATTTCTTCCCGATTGTTTAAAACTCGGGAAGAAGTGCACTTGTGTGTTTTGAGCGAAAAGATCCGGAAGTATGTGCATTTTTACACCGAACAGAATAGTGATGCAGTTTTTTTCTTACGTCCTGCGGCCCCCTCTTCCTGTCACGATGTCCTGCTTTCTCTTCCGAGGATTCGCTGCACACATCAATGACAACCGCTCTCTTTCTCTCTTCCTCTCTCCAGAAGCCGTCTTCTGCATCCTTGGGTCGAGACGGGCAGCCATGGACGACTCTGAAGAGGACGACAGGCGGCCGGATGAGTCGCCCAAGCAGCCCCTCAAGGGGATAGCCTGCCGCCACACGTCGAGCAAGAGCAGCAACGATGACGAGCGGGAAGATGGTGCAAAGGACGGCCAGGAACGGCCGAGCAGCAGCAAGGGGTCTCCGTCCATGAAGAAGTCGCGGGACAACGTTCCCGGAGCCGCTGAGCGGCCTGCACGGCTTCGTCCCAGGTACAGCCGACTCTTTCGTCGAATGACGGCAATAGTGTCATCTTTCCAGTTAAGCTAGTCATCCGGGGGTGTCGGATTCTTTTTCCCCGAGTAAGTTTTTGATGAAATTGGGAGGTCGTTTCCTTCGAGTTAATTTCTCCAAAAGCGAGTTCATTCAGTCTTTTGTCTTACGTCCGAGAGCATTAATTCAAACTGGAATGTGAAACCCTCCGGAACTTGTAGCTTGTGGATGTTTGGTTTATGGAAGCATGCTTGGCCAAACAATGTTGCTGATGACATTGAAGCTTGTACTTAAACTCCGTTCAGCACTAAGTTGACAGGGTGTGGGCCGCAAGCTATATTAGCCCCTTGGAACAGTGAATTATCATGCACCGTGTGATCAAGCTTTCTACAGATGCTCTCATGCTGGGAGTGGGGTTGGGCAATAAAGGAGGGTCAATTAATTGTCTGATTCAACAGACCCATATCCTCCACTGCCCTGCAGCTTAGCACCGGAGAGAGTTTAGAGGAAGCAGTGCCTGATCGAAAACTTTCATACTTCTTCTATACCTGCTTTCACCTCAAAGAAAAAGCAAGTTTCTGCGCGTTGTTCATGCACGGTGCGAAGTAGTTCTTACGAGATTTGGTTGTCGGAAGGAAAAGCGATGCTTTTGGCGTTTTGAACGTGTACATCTTGATAAGATATGGTAAATCCAATCTACAATTCACCTACATATGTCTTAATTATCCGCGTAAAGGGGGAAATTAGTAATCCTCTGCGAGGAGCTGGACTTGTTTTACTACGGTTCTTGAGGTGAAAACAAGTAATTGAGGCGTTGAAAATAAAATTTTCTTGGGTAAATCTGGACTGACAAAAAGCTCACTGGAACCTGTTTTCCGGTCTCTCCATGCGAAGAAAAAAAAATCTAGAGCCCTGTGCGGTCTTGCAGGCATTCTTTCGGCCTCTTCTTACGCATGCTGACGGAAATTTCTTGAGAGCACCTTCCTTTTCTGCCGTCCATGTAAGGGAAAATGCAAATCGAAAACGGCAATTTTTTTCGAAAAAAGTGTTTTTGCTTTTTTAGTGTTCTATTATCTTTGAACCTTCCTTTTTTGCGTGTAAAAAAATCAAGACCGGATATCATCGCGAAATTAGTCAGATATGAGTTTGAAGCCCGTCTCGCGATGGAAAACAGCGCAAATATGAGCCATTTTCGAGCGCGTAATTTTCGGATCGCGGCGTCGCCCGCCATTGCGTTTATTTTGGCGCATAGGCCTAGCCGTTTTCTCTCCGAAACTGTCGTCGATAGTTTCGTATTCGGTTGTAAATAATAAAAAATAAATGTTTTTCCCGCTGCAAACGCTGCGTCGCCACTGGACTTTTAAATCACGTGATGCGATTGTGGCCCCACCATTGGCCAAGAGCAACATGCTGCGCGGCGAAGCTTGCTTGCGGTTCTAGCGTCGCACTGCTCCAGATGGGTGTAGAGAAAACGTCCCCGGAAAAAATGTCCCCGGAAAATATGTCCCCGGAAAAAAAGGCCCCGGACAAAATGTCCCCGGAAAAAAAGGCCCCAGGCAGTAAGTAGGAAGAAATGTCCCCAAAAGGATTCTCTATCTCTGGGTTTCCCTGATCCTCATGGCCTTCGGGGGGTCCGGTCATTTGTCCATGGGAAAAAAGGCACCTTGTGGCAAGTAGGAAAAAACGGCCCCAGGAAATAAGGAAATATACGATTCCCCGAAGTACACATCGCGACACTGTTAGCGCGAACACCAGATCGGCGCATTTTCACATTTTACTTAGAGTATTAGTGGGAACGAAATTTTACCGTCTGCATTATATCCCAAATGAGCACTTTCAGTACCTATGATAACTTTGATGACAACCTTTAGTTTCTATGAGAAAAAGAGAAAAAAACTAGCGATCGCTTGTTCGTGCTAACAGTGTCGCGCTTTTTATCTGCGGTAAACGACTTGATTTTCGCGGGCTCAAATTTTTGCGAATCGGACCAAAGCTGAAAGTTTGAAATCATTCGCGGGCTCTAATTTTCGCGAATCGAGTGTAGCTTCCGTAGCGTTCACATATTGCCCGAGTTGTTCGCGGGACGTATTTTTCGCGAATTGTAGGCGATTCGCGAAATTCGTGAAAATTAGGTCTTCGCGAAAATTTAGTCGTTTACAGTATTTGGAAATGATACACAAGTACCTCTCAAATCTCCCCAAACACAACAATTTGGTTTTGGCTAGAAATGTTATGAATGTTTATTTCACAATAAAAAAAAAAATTTTGGTTTTGGCAAACTCAATAATTTGGTTTCCAAAATATCCCACAATAGATTACTTCGGTTTCTTTGTGTGACTTCCAGTCTCCCTTTCTACCTCTAGGTGGTTCAGGTCATTTGTGACCGGACAATGACACGACCGCCCGAAGGCCATGAGGATCAGGGAAACCCAGCGATAGAGAACCCTTTGGGGACATTTTTTCCTACTTTCCACCTGGGGCCTTTTTTCCGAAACATATTTCCGGGGACATATTTTCTGGGGACTTTTTTTCCGGGGACATTTCTTCTGGGGATGTTTTTTTCCGGGGGCGTTTCTTCCGGAACTTGCTCCAGATACCAGAACCAATGGCTTGTTCAATCATTCTACTTTCTTTGCAATGGGCGTCGACGGAAAACGCGACTTTCAAGCTTGGGAGTTTCGGACGACACACAAGTTCAAAGGAAGTCGCTAGAAGGGCAACCGGAAAGCTTCAAAGAAGAAAAGTTCATCCGCGGCAGCTAACCCTAACCTCGGTCGGGGCGGGGCGGCGACGCTTTCGAGTCCGATCGCTGGAGTTTCATCGGCAGTGCTGACGCAGCTTGTTAATGCATCGGAAAAGAAGATGTTTGAAAACGGAGAGAGAGCTGCAGATGAGCGTGCAAGTACTACGATCGGCGAGATCGGCGCGATGAACAGCTCGTCGGTGGCGCGGCATGCTCGACTTGCCGAAAGTGCAAACTCGCCGTCCAGGAATCCGGCCGCTACGCAAAGGGACTGGCATCTTTTCTGGAGCTGTGCTATGCAGCGGGGGAATTCTAGTTTGGTGGTCCAGGCTCTGACACTTGGAACTACTATGACCACCAAGTTTCGTGTGGTTTGAGTGAAAATTTAGGTATGTCACATAAAACTAAAGTTTCATTTGCGTTTTTCTCGAATTGGTATTTTTGTTTGTTTTCAGAGTTTGTGCACACAATTTTCACCATTTGTTGTTACTGTATCGCAACCAAATTTGCACAGCTGTTCCTAGTGATATATAGAGTGTGCAAATCTTGCTAGTTATGCAATTGGCACCACTGAATTTTTATAAAGAAATATAAAACTAAAAGTGAAACATAAAAAGTGATGACTCAATAGTTCACAATTTTTATTTTCTCTCCAGGCGTAGATATTTTTTTTTTCAGGTGGATTTGCACACACTACTGTTCACAAGGAAGCAACCAGGCTATATTTAGGATGCTCTCCTTTAAGTAAATATGAGAGAAAAAGGGTGCACAAAAAAGGCATTTTATATGCCTTCATACGTGCACAGATACTTCACCAAGGCAGGTATCAGAAAACTGACTACATATATGACAAGAGGGGCTCAATATGTACTAGCTGTGCAAATTTCAGCTTCCTTGCTTCAAAATTAGAAAAAAAATATTCTCGAGGAGCATGTCCCTGTAAGGCTGCAAAGTGACAACTGGAGTGTAGCTCTAAAGACGCAGCAATGTAAGTGCTTACGCCATATGCGCCAAATTGCGCCATGAACGAAAGTCTGCTACAACTTGCACCAAAAAGCCGTTTTTGCTAAGAATTGCGCCACACCTGTGCCGAGATGGGCTTAAAGCAAAGCAAAAATAATGTTTTATTATTGGTCAACCGTAATATTCAGACAAGTAAAAGGAAAGAAAAATAGTACAAATATGAATATCACAAGGGAACTCATTGAGATGCAATCACTTTTTCATTCTCATGTGATGCGCTAACAGCTAGATGTTGGCATCTGCTACAAAAACGTCAGTGGCTGCTCCAAACTAACATTTGCCTGCTACAGAACTTGCTAGAGAAGGTCAAATGTCGCTTCAATTACTGAAGACGTAGCCTGGTCCGTTGCGACCTGCCACCGCCCTTATACCCCCAATGCGTGTCCTCGGGTGTTGTTTTGAAATCAACGAATGTCAACGGTTTATGTACCGCAGACTATACTTCACTCATCCTTATGCTGAGATCGCACCCAAAGCGCGAGCTAACCCGCACTCCTGGCTTCGAGACGTGCATATCTAGGGCGAGCACTCGTTCTGCGGAACGTTTCAAAAGCAGCGACCTGATGCTTTCATGCTTGTGGCATTGGCTGTAGTCTCAGCTTAAGGGTGAGCAAAGTATAGGACTCCGTCAACTAGACACGACGAAGACATGAGGGAGGTTAACCTGTGTTCGCAGAGTCTCCGCCGAGGTTTGTGTCCTTGGAACAGATCATGACGACGGCCAACGGTGTGACCAACATGATGCTTGCCCACGAGATTGCCATGGACGACACGTTCAAGCTGAAGAAGCAGGAGTACCCAGAGAAGAGGTATGGAGAATAGCAGGCACTTTTAACATGACACAAGCAATTTAAGTTATCAGTGAGATCATTCTTTTGTACGACCTCACCAGCCTCTTGAGATCAGCAGTGTACGAAGAGTAGTATCTCTACGAAGGGAAATAGTTGGGAGATGTTCCTCCTAGACCTGACTGGAACGGTGCTACTTGCAGTGGGGGATCGCGATACGGAAGAGCAGTTCCTCTAAAGTTGTTTGGGTTCTTCTTTCCTCAATGCGGTGTCCTTAGCCTCGCCACATGGGCGTGCCTTTGGCTGAACGGTCTGTGAAGGGGCTCAGCCGAGGCCTTTGCTGTGCAGCTTGGAGCACAAGGTGAAGAAAATCCTGCACCAGGCGTTCTGGCAGGTCTTGGAAGACCAGCTGGCCGAGAGTCCTCCCAACTATGACCAGGCCATGCAGCTCCTCCAGGAAGCCAAGGAGGTCTGCTCTCTTGGTCTTCCTTCTGCACAGTCCGTTGCCAGTCCTCACCTTCGGAGGCGTTGGAAAACCTCCCATACTCCGTCTCACTACCGTAAAATACCGAGCATCCGCCCATTCCCTACTAAGTGCCCACCCCAAAATTTTGTAACATCTCAAAAATATGCACAGTAGATATATAGGTAAAATTAATGACCTAACAAGCGCCCATTCCCCAATTTTCAGTGATTATCTTCATATTTTTAGTGGGTGCTTGCTCGGTATTTTACGGTAGTCGTCTTCGTCACTGGCGAAGCCATAAACCTGATGGCTGGGTTTCCAAAAAGCACTCTTTCCATGCGTGAATGCTTATGCACACGAAGCATTCTGCAGAGCCACCGTCTCATGACCATAGCTTTGCTAGCATTGAGGACAACTTGTGAGATAATGGAGAGCTTGATTCGACATGCTTCTGGCAGTATTGACCTTCCTCCAGTTTATATGTGACCTTTGAAAGGAAATACGTACAGAAGGCCACTTTCACGAAAGACAACAAAATAGAAAGGGGTGGCATTTGTGTCTATTTGTTACGTTTATTGACGGAGAGTTAGGCAAACAAATTTATTTGCGTAACGGGCCGAAAACGTTACGGTTACAATTTCAACCGAGCTTCCGCCAAAGACTGAAGTTGCTACCAGCACACAGGGTGCCCTGAGGGACGTTGGCGCGTGCATGGGCGCAGACGCTGCTGGGGCTCCTGCTCCCCCACAACACGAGCCTGCGTGCAGAGATCATGGAGGGACTGGACGTTGCCTTGGTGCGGCAGCAGGCGGAGCACGGGACCCTCGACTTTGGCTACTATGCCCGGCTGCTCATCTCGCTCATGGCCCGCATGTGCGCCCCGGTCAGGGACGCCAGCGTGCGGGACCTGCTCAAGATTAAAGGGGTGGTGCCGCTCTTCAGGTGGGAGCACGCTTGCGTTTGCACGAACCACGGTCACTCTGCTCATTCACTATACAAACGACACGGAGTTCGCTGCAGACGTGGCGACAGGAGTACCACATTTGCTCGAGTAATAGCCGCACCTTTTACGAACAAGGCTCCCATGTCTACTTGCCCGCAGAGCACACGTACAGCCAATCGTTGCGTTCTGCATAAAGAAATGCGGCGAATAACGAGGTCGAGAACACGATTCTTTGTAAGAATGCTGTCTGAGCAGATAGAATTTTCGTGTGAAGACGTCGTCTCTGTCCCTTAAATCGCTGCCATTTTTCTGCCGATCGCGGTGATTCGCTATCCCCGTGCTCGGGGAAAGCAGACCCACGGGCTTTGCTCATAAACAGCGCGGCCATTATTCGAGCAAATGCGGTATCTACGGACATGCCACAGGAATATCCTAAACACGTTTGCTTCATACATATATATGCTTCGAACATGTTTGCAAACAGTTTTTTACATGGCCAATGTGACAGCGTTAGCCATATACAAGGAATAAACATGCCTCAGCATCTGCAGATTGTCTTTTGTGTTACGTATAAGCAGTGTGACGGTGGCTTTAGAGCAGCTTAACATGGCAGAGCCAGTGTATCGCCACAGCCCTTAAAAGGGTCAACAAATGTGTTTGCTGCATCTCTTTTTTTTTTTTTTTACTGTTCATTAGACCACGGAGACGTTGATTCCAGTATTACGGTGAAATATCAGGTCGGCATTCTGTGAACCGTGTTTAAAAATCTGGTTTTTGGACTGTCCGAAACAACCGTGTGTGCACCCCTTGGCAGCACGAGCCGCAAAACGTCACGTGTAGCTATATAAAAAGATTGGAACAGATATTCAACTTTATTTAATATTCAAATGATAAATTGGGAGTGACGAAGACATTGAGTTAATTATTTGCATTCTTGTGTTAGTACGTACAGCCCTACATCGCGCCGATTCCAGTGCAGTTTCGGTTTCAAACGTATCCGGGTCTTCTGTCGCTCTGGTAACCATCGCAACTATGTTGCTCTGTCCCCGCCACGGCTCGCATTTTGCTGTGGAATGTGGTTGTGGAGCCTGATTGCGGGTTGCAATTATAATAAAACGAAGCTAACGACAAAAAGTTATAGCCCCGAGAGGAATTTGAACCTGTAACTTCGCGAAGTCAGTAGCAAGGAGGATATGCGCATATGATCTACTCGACTCTCAGCCCATCAGTCTTTAGGCATGTATTTTGCGGTGTAGCCGTGAGACTTGCCCTAAAATGCCGCTGAAGGCTACCCGCTTTGTTCAAGCGCCCACTATATAACATTTTCCAAACTTGGTAATTCTGCAAATTATGAGTTAAGCGCCTCGATTTGGATTGACAAGTGCCCATGTCTAGATTCACCCAGTTTTCAGTGAAAGTGGGGTGGATGCTCTTCTCTGTGTTTTACGGCAGTATTCCATATTTCCCACGACTGGCGCGTCACGAGCTCATCAGTTTTCTTTACCACGACCTGCCTCGGCAGTAACCTGAAATGCCACTGCCCAACTATGCAAAGGCGATACGTTTTGCTTGTATTTCTGGCCTTCTCGTCTTTTATTTGTGAGTGGGTCAGTATACCTTTTCTGGTCGAAGTGAGAATATGGGTACTCATGACTCGTTGTTTGGCTATCGTATCGGGATGCGACTTGGGCCAAAAGTTGCTAACGATTCCTCTCAAATTCCTTCTCTCGTAGCACTACATACGATAGCTCATACAACTTTCAGTGTCTGCGTACGGCTCTAACCTAAAATACGTCCACGGTGCGATAGGCAACGCTTGCTATAGCTTTGCTGGAGCGGCCAGAGCTCAACGACCAAAATTGATGAGTTCTTGCATTTTCAATTTGCGACTTCCCTTAAACATATTACACTGTGGGTGTTGCCACCGATATGGACCAGAATGCTGGGGCACACTTTTCGAGGCTCCCGACGTGTTCATGGTGCACAGCACATAGACAACGACCGACATACTGCCGCCGGTGCGACCTGTTACCATTTAGCTCTTACGTCCTGGGCTTCTTAAATTGTCCGTCAGCGGAAAAGGGCCATGCTGCACTCGAGAAAGTGGTAGCCAGGCTGCTGCCAGAGAGGTATGGGACAAGTGGCAGACCATACTCCTGCTCCGCTGGTAGACCTAGGGCATGTCCCCTTACGCCGCTGCAGGTCCGTGTTTCAACGTGGGGACACCCACGAAGCACGTGGGCACAGTGCAAGCGTAGCGACTTTACTTTCACGCAGTACTAGATACCACATTGTCAATGGGGCAATTAAAAAACCTGCCATGCCTCTCCCTGGCTAACTGGGTATGCAACGCGCCCATGCGTGTGAGGGTTTTTTGGAAGTAGTCTACAGCGTGGACTGCTTCTAAGGCACTTTAGACTGGCCCGCGAAAATTGGGTTTTCAACGTATTGCACTGCAGTCATTTACGACAGGTGTAAGCAAGTGGTGGAAGTTTGCAGTGGAAAGGATCGAGGAATGAACCCGCTTGTTCAAAAGAAAACAAAAACCTGTTCTGGCAATCTATGCCGCCACTTCGCAGACGATGTGATGCGTCAGCGAGAGAGTGCAGCCAACAGAGGGCGCACGCGGCGTCGAGGGAGTGCTGGCTATTCTCACTGCTAGGGGCAGACGATCTCCGCCAGAGAACCCGAATTGTCCGGCGCTCTCAATGCGGTGACGCCATCTGGTTGGCAGCACTTATCCCTACGCATCCATTGTCTGCGAGTGGCTAGTGTAAATTGTCCAGAATAGAGTTGTTTTTTATTGAGGTAAGTGTATTTTTTAATTTTTCAATGTAGACTTCACCTGCTTGCACCTTGTGTGTAGTAAATTGCAGCATGATATACGTTAAAAAACCGGTTCCTGGGCCATCCCTTCGGAGACGTTAGTTTACACACTGTGTTTGCGGCATTCCACTCCCGCCTTGACCCCCCTGTGCCCGTGCAGCCTCTTTCTCCGCAGGGGAATCATGGACCAGCTGGAGGTGACGAAGCTGGACATGGTGAACTTCACCATCCAGGAGGCCCGGCCCTGATCCAGTCGCACTCCGGTGGCCACGCCCGGGAGAAGCTCCGGGCGTACCTGGAGACCCAGGCGCTGGGCTCAGGCCCCGGGCTTGGACCCCTGGTGCACACCCGGGCCTGGCTGCGCAGGAGCCACGGCCGAGGAGCTGCGAGCCCTGGAGTGCCCAGTACAGCCCGGGACTTGCAGTTGAACGGGCCGGGGGCATCTGGCCCCGCCCGCGGCAGGAAGTCGGCCAAGGCCTACATCCAGCTGCTGTGCTGGGACCCGAGCTGGGAGTACCCTGAGGTGAGGGCTGAAAAAAGGGAATGCTAGCTCCTTCTCCTCCCCTCTTTATAACCACTAAAATGAGAAACATGTTTTTTCTAAAGGGCTTAAAATGGCTGGAGTGCATATTTTTGCCTTAATTCTCCACCCTTCCCTCAAAGAAAGTTTTTTGTGCAATATTTACGACGTTAGGTGCAATTTAGGTGGAGTCGCCCTCTCTCTAGGCACTGCCCACAGAATGGTAGCCCTGCCCACTACTACTCGATTGGCTTGGCTGTGTTGCAAACAGGTTTGCAGGCATGCCTGTTGCAACGTCCGGTGCGCTCTAGCCCGCTGTTCAGACCGCTCGCTAGTCGTGCAGGCAGACCGCCGCAGTGGGCACGGCATCATCTGCAATTAGGGACATTCTCATAACCACCCATAGAACACCCACAAACGTGGTCATGAAAACGGGTATGCCCTTGTCCGCCGTCAGTTTGTGTCTGCTATTTCGCCTGCTCCAACTGTTCACATAATTTATCGCCAGACGACTATGAACGGGTTCTAGCGTCCCATCATGCACGGAAGCATGGGCTCATCACGACTGTCTGTCAGTGTCTGTCGATGCGCAATAAAATGCACCTTTAAGAACTAAAAAAAATGAACAAAAATGCAGTCCTTTCAGCTTTTCTGTTCTTGTTGTTTCCTCGCAAAGCGCCCTACAGAAGGTGGGCGGCATCATGACTAATAAAGTTAAAACAAATATGTGCGAGGCCTGACTTAGCAAGCCAGGTGCACTGTCTAAAATTTGATAGCTACCGTAGAACACCGCATTCGCCCACACTTACCTATGCTTCATTCCCAAATTTGTAGGATCTGAGAAAATACATTGGTACATTTATATGTAAAATTCATGACCGGAGAAGGGCCAGTCTTTCGTTTTTTTGTGATTATTCCTGGTTTGAGTGGGCGCTCTTACGGTATTTACTGCAAGTACCTTCCGAAACGAACTGATGGAAACATACCTGGACAAACCTGCTGTATGAAAACACCTGATTTCTTTCAGTCAAATGGCTTGCAAGCCTACCTGTAGGTTACCTCTCAG
>JAZHYW010028991.1:0-83658 GCA_037355805.1 Ixodes ricinus | reverse complement strand
AACATCGTTACCGGGGCACTTGAGTATGGGCAGCGACTGCCTGTGCACTGCCTCTGATCCGCCTTATCAAGGCGGTGCGCGCGATGTGCGCGTGGCCGGCTTGACTCCACCGCCACGCGGGAAAGTCTACCACCTGTGGCCCGTAGGCGGGCAACTGGACTGGACTGGGGAGCCGCCAGGGTGCCCACAATTTCTACGACGGACGCCGATGCAGACGAACAGCGAGAGCCGTGCTTGACTCTGCTAACGAGAGATGGCGCAACTGCTGAAGATGTGGAGACTAGCCGTGATGCAGAAAACAAAAGTGCGGGGTTTACGTGCAACACCAACAAAAGACACCTGGTAAGCCCCAGCAAAGGACTGAGGATTAATGGACACAATCTAGGGATCTTTTTGACGTGCAGCACAAGTCCGAATTACACGGTGCCTTTTCGCAATATGCATCAGTCATATGGCGGGCACCTCGGCCGGCATTCTAACCCGTCAACTGGGGATCCATAGGCCAGCGCTTTGCATCAGAGCCACCGGCGGGGCCATTAGCCGTGATGGCCGCATTCCGTAAAATTCAATTGATTCTTCTTTCTGTCTGTGTTGTACTATATGAAAAGTGCACAGTGAGATTTAACAGAAATAAAGAGAAGTATAGGCGATTGGTGAAATAAAGCAGACGCCCCGCAGACGAAATCGGTGGGAACAAGAGCACTCTCGCAGATGAATTGCGTTCCGCCATCCCTCGTCAAGAGGAGCAAATGCGGCTCTCGCAGTGGCTTGTTTCTCCGCATCAGCATCCGGCATCTTAATTTAGACAAATGTTGTTCTAATTTCTCACAGAAACGAAGCTCCGCTTTGAAATCTGACAAGTTAGCATGCACAATGAAAATACACCATTAACAAAAATTTAAGCTGCATACGTGCAGCTATCAATTTTTCTGACACAATTTACAGCCAACAACTATATTCATGACACCCTATATATATCAGGATATCTAAAATCAAATTGTTCCCAGAAAATTCTGAACTCAACACCTCTATTGATCCCCTTGACATCCGATATAGGCAGAAAACACACCTTGTTTCACGCCACGCAGACCCACCTTGCTAAGCCTCTGCCAAGTAGCAACAATGTGGCTTTTGGAGTTCCCAAATATCACAAACTGCTTCATACACCGATTCCTGCAGAGGTGTTTCAAGTTCACTGTTCCGATGTTGTCCCAAGTATCCACACCCGGTGGCTCCTGGTTTTCGAGATTCGCCCACTGAAAATAAAGTGAAAAAGTAAGGAAGTGGTAAATAAATATCTTAACAGCAAGAAACTATTGTGACATAACAAATTATGAGTGCACATGAAGCTGGCAAGTACAAAACAGCTATAGAGGTATATAAACATTACTTTGATGTTTTGTGCATATATTGCCAACCTCAGATATAGTTTATTTCAGTATTTTTGTTGGAGTTCTTAATACAGAATGAAGCTTCAACGGGGCATGTGAGGCTTAAATAAAAAATACTGTCCAATGGTAAAGAGTAAAATGCCAAGCACTTGCACACCTTTGCATTAGTCCTCAAACTTTCCCGCCGAGGGTCACACCACATATTCTGTCGGGGTGGTGCACGAAAGCACCCAATCTCAAAAGCCCCGTGTCAAATGCCCCACCCTAAAAGCCTCCTCCTTTTCGCACCATCTTCAAATCCCAATTCTCAGAAGACATTGACATGAATATCCGTGTTGGCGGCCCATTTCTTCTATGTGCCACGGCACTTTGCTTCCTTATTGTTGTCTGTATAAAGTGAAAGGGTGCAGCATTAATTGTTTTCATTGCCAGGCCAGTGATGCCTTAAACATAACGATTGATTATGGTTTTAAGCCTCATGCCAGGTTTACTTATTTACAAAACGTGGTAGCATTATTTGCATGCCTCCGGCTGCTCATACACCAATTCATGTTTACAAACCAACCGGAGCAGCCCTAGCGGAAGCCACCGGCGCCGCGCGTGCGCGATGGAGTGTGGGCAAGAAGCTCGCCGTCGCCCATAAACAAACCATTGAAATGGCATGTTGTCGGCGTCGGTGTGAGTCCCCCTGCCCTTTTTCGCGTTCAAATTGTTGATTTTACGTCTTCCTGGCAATGTCTGACTACATGAGTGGCCTCAGCGAAATTACCGAGGCTCGTTACACCACAAAACTTCGCGTAAATGTGACATGCGGCGATTCATTCCGCGTGGACGCCGCGGAATGGACGCTAAAGCCTGATTCGCATGATGAGATTTCGCTCGCAATTTTCAGTCGCGACGTCGCTCGGGCTGCAAAAGCGTGAACCGTAGCTGAGATGGTCGACGTCGATACTGAAAATCGCAAGCAGAATCGGACCAAGTGAATCAGGCATAACAAGTCGGTAATGGCCACTGGTAACAATGATCAACATCTCCTTGTACCTACTGTTTACATCAAGCCTGCTTACCAACCTTGAAACCTAAGTCTTTTAAGGCCTGCACTTACTTCTTATTCAAGTACCGGGCCAACGTTTGGTCAACCGGCCGGTGTCGGCTAAAAGAGCAGACGACAGCCAGAAACGTTTGCAAGAGCAGACGACAGTCCAAACAGTCAGGCGGCCGTTTCAACGTGAAGACGCACTAATTGTTGTCCGCAGGTGGTCCGTACAACTTGACGGTTTTCCAGCGTTCATGTTGGAACAAAGCAAATAAATCGGATGACCACAAGTATCCGAGAATTCAACCCAAAGTGCTTCCCGTCCAAGCAATCGTGGTCCGAAGGCGTCTGGTTTTCCCCTTTAATGGCACATGTCCACGCTCTCGGACGAACCGAGCACATGAAAACTGACCTTCCAAACTTTCTCGACTCTTTTGGTACAGCCCCAGTCGCGGCGTTTTGACGAGAAGGCAGGTTTTTGCCTGGTTCCTTTCAAAACAACGCAGGAATACGCGTCTCACATGCGGTCTTCCACCCGCAGCCCCAGACCAGAAGTGCGCCCGAAGCGCCGTGACGTAACAGAGTTGAGTTTGTGTACATAAAGCTTGAGGTGCCGCAAAAACTTTTCATTGCTTTTGAACGAACACCAAACTATGGGCACCAGCCAAGATCAAGTCTGCTCTCCAAAGTTTATAGTTAATCTTCCTGGCGATTAGAAACAAACTCCGTATTACCTTCATTTTTCTGCAGCACTGGACCCAATTCAAAATTATGCTACAGGTGACAAACAGGTGCCTGGCCTTTAAAGTTGTTCGCTATAAATATCTCAAATTTCTCAGGGGGCTAGATGCCCCTGCCCCAATTTTTTTACACCACTGAGGCGAGAAAAGATAACATGCTCAAGGAGTTTACAAGAAACAGTGGTTATAGAGAGATTCCTTAGGCCCATCAAAAAGTTTACTGTTACACACTTTTGGACAGATAGCCAAGTTTCAGTTAAGACAATAACACCCACTTGCATATATAGTCAATAATGAAACACAAGTCCTTTCACCTTTTAATAATGCTTCTATTATTAGTAAGAAGCCCTGATACATCTGAGACAAGAGAATGGCATACTCTTCCCCTCTCTGCCTGCTATTCCAAATTCGACATTCCAGGTGGGTCCCCAGCACAAAACAAACTCTGGGTTTCGGAAACCAAAGCTGAGGGACCTGTTTCAAGCACATTGCCATTAACGGGATCGTACACACAGCATTTATTGTTAATGCACATCCTACTGTATCGAAGCTTGAAAGTGACATTTTATTCTCTGGTGAATTCTATCCGTTTTTTTCATGCATGACATGTTTCAATTGAGAGGTCCTCACACACGGTGTTGGGGCTAGATCTAAATGATGACCTGGGCAGAAGAATTTGGACTTTTAGTTTGTATGTTGCCCATTTGGTGATAACTGGACATCGCTTACTACCGATCTCATGGGCCCGAATAATGGCTCCATCGGACACTTGAAGATTCAATAACTACCTAAATATGTTCAAAATTACCTCCTCCGTTTGTGCCAAACTTTCAGATAAGTTGTCAGAAATCCCATAAAAGACTAGGTCGCCACAGCGACAGTGATCGTTCGCCTCATTCAGGTGTGCTCGCAGGGCCCAATTTTCTTGTTGGACTACTTCTACCAAACTTCCAGTCACGCAAACTTCTTGAGCCACAGCAGTAGTTCTACTTTCAAGCTCGGCGAATATAGCAATAATATCTGTCATGGCAGTTTAAATAGGCCCTTGGGATCGTTATTCCTTGTTTAGCGATGCCAGTATTCCTGATTGAGCCCGATTTATTTTAAGCGAGTGAGTATCAACCTCTACCAGCATCTTGTGCATTTTATTGAATTGTTTAAGTTGTTCATTCATCGGACCGGGATTAATCTTAATATTACCGGATAGGAGGAGGATTACCGTATCAATAGTCACATAACAGTTTTACAAGGCACTTCTGGGCATGGGAACACCAGTAAACACATGTTGCTGCTTCTTTCGCATTTAATGAGAGTATTGGACCAACCTGAACATGCAAGGAGAAGAAATCGGTGGTCTGCACAGTCTGGTTGGCACAGATCGGTGGCCGATAGGCCCCACACTCCAGTTATTGGCCTGCTTTACCATGACAGTCGTTAAAGTCGCGCGCCAAAACAGGATTGTCACGACTGAGCAGGAACGATGAGGTCAGAAACTGGAGGCGAGCCGCAGCCTGGACGAGCAAGAGGACGAAATGAGTGGTGCACATGGTTATGGTTGATCACGTACTCACTCCTTCACTAGCGCATGAAACATTTTAAACGAACATGAAATGAGCTACATAAACTTGAGCAACAACTTTCGGTAATCGACACCAATTCACGTGACAAATGGACTCAGACAGAGGGAGCGCGGCATTCATATACATACCTATTTAAGATCTCTCAGACATATTAAGTTCCGATACTGGATTATGCAGAATGCACATACTGTACCCAGTTATGCCATGTTTCTTTGTGTGTGCGTACATGCTTGAAACTGCGTATAACGATAGGTGAGCCGTAACCGACAAATTTTCTTGGAGATATGCCAGGTGTGCTTAGTCAAGTTTCTTAGAGACGCATTGGACATGCTGTCAATTTTCTTCAAAGATATGCTTGTCATCGATGAACAATAATGACAACCAGCAATGCCCGCTGACAAACACATGCTGACATGTGTTGCCATATAGCACATTTATAGCTCACCATGTATAGTATTTAGCTGTGTTGTCTGCTTTGTCCTTTCATATTTTTTAATCCCATGTAAGCATGCTGTCGCTTTGCAGTGCCGAACGGCCACACATTAACCAACGAAGCAGGTGTTCGCCGTGTTTGTCATGCACAAATGCCTATTGAATCTTCAGAACTTCGGCTCGTCATTAGAGATTTGATAATTTTCATGATATTGATTGAAGAGCAGTGAAGGGACACATATCGGCCAATATTTGAGCCCAATTGTGGGCCTATGCTAAAGGAAGTGAAAATGGCAAACAAAGTCTTACTCTTTGGGTATAATGCATGCTTTGCTGCAATACTTTCAGTTTCCTCACATAAATGGGCAAAGGGTGCAGAGTTTTGTGTTGCATGTTTTCTTTTTCCGACATCCTCGGCCATCTCTAATAACCATATGTATGTCCGACGTACACAATTAATCGTAAAAACTTGAAAAACGCCGGACACCGGCGCTTTTTCATTCACGACCAGGTAGTTTTTCTGCCTAGTACTTTTCCCGGAACTTGTAGTTTCCATACGGCAGGCAAGTCGTCTGCTCTTCCGTGCAGGCAGCTGCCGTGACGCCACGGCACCGAGCTCCGATTGGAGGAGAGGTTCAGGCGGGATCTTGGGGACTGTCGCGAGTAAACGAAGTGGGGTGACGACTTTGTGCTCTCTGCTTGGCCATAGGAATGGCTGCTTCCCTGCAACCCTCGGATAGACACTGCTACATCAAAGACGAGGCTGTAGCGTTCGAGAAAGGTGAGCGGAAACAGCTCGAAGGGGATGTTCTTTCGTTTTACGTTAAAATAATTTACCCTGAGAGCCCATGTACGACGAGTACCGCCGAACTCGTTGCTCCACACAAGTTGTTTTGATCACACAAACTCTCATGTTCGAAATGAAATCGGTGCCAACCGATGACCACCTGTTAACCGCGGACCACAGGGGGCAGGTACTAGTTTCAAGAGGCGCTTCCGCCTTAAAAGTGTGGAATTCTCGGCTAAAGTTTTTCTTGCAATGCTAGGGCGGTTTGGTTAATCGTGATCAACTCTATGTCACATATTGTTTTTCACCACCCAAGGATCACAAGAACCCAATAGAGGGCAGAGTTGGTTAAGCCTTTAAAGGTAAGGCAAGCTGAACAAATGGTATTTACCGATACGATTGGCAGGCGCTTTCTGTGGCTGGTAGCAGCCGTTCCCTGAGTCGCAACAATGGACAAGTGCTCCCTCTTATTAGAAGCCTTTTTGTCTTCTTGATCTTACAATCTTCAAAATGTCTCAAGCAGACGATGGAGGAATGGTTTTCAATTATCCCCGTTTATTAGCCGGATCCACATCTTTTGGAGTTTGGCATCCTTCAGAAATTTGAACAGCAACACGCCGTCATTCAAGCACGCAGTGCATCCAAAAACACAGCCCGCTTCCATTACCCTTCGATTGAGAAGGATACAAGTCACAAAAGTATCCTCATTTTTCTAAACTCGGCAAGTACCCATCACGACAAAAACAGTAATATAAAGTCAGAGAACTCACGGATGCCGCATTAGCATGACTGCCATTAGTGATGCCTAGATGTTGGGCTTGTTCGATTTACTTGCACCTCCTGCACCAGTGCAGAAAAGTGTAGGGCAACATACTTGCTGTCCTACACCGGAAGTACACCGCGCTACAGTTTTCTGCACCGGTGCAGGAGGTGCAGGTAAATCGAATAAGCCTGCAGTTTACTCCTAACCACCTATTGGCATGTGCCGGGGCAGAGCTTAGCGCAAAACATCACCAACCTCCTCTTCCAGCTTTTCGCCCCCTTTCACATGCGCAGTAGACCTAATTTGGCCCGCTTTCTCCCCGTAAAACCCTTCAATTACTTGAGATTAGACAAAACCAGCGACGGCTCAATTGCCGTTTTACACATCTGTGTATCTTCGTTCTGTGCACCTTCTACTTTTCAGTTTCCTCTCTCCTAGCACCATCTCAGGTTTCCATACATCATGTTACGTGGAATAGTGCATACGCCGAAGGTACAGTCGGGGACAAAAGTCTCCAGGACGCGCGAGCTGCGACTGGAACGAATTGCTCTGCCATCTGCCAACGGGTCGCCTGGTTTCGAGATCACACAAAAGCGCATGCGCGTCCTACTGTGCCTGCAAACATGTCTGTTTTCCCACTCTTCTGCGGCACGGCGCCGAACTCTGAATCGGCCACGCTTACTGACATGGCACCTATAAAGAAGTCATGGCAGCTCAACTGAGCGATAAGCTCAACTGGTTATAAACCAAGGTGCGCTGGCACGGCGAAATACAGTGCAATGCTGCAGGCGGCATCTCCAGTTTCGGAATGTGTAGCAGACTCTGGTCAGCCGCAAGCACAATCTCCGAGGTGCTACCACGCGCCCGATTCCAAGTGAGGCGTCGCACCGCAGAAGAGCGGGAAAACACACGTTTGCAGGCACAGTAGGACGCGCATGCGCTTTTGTGTGATCTCGAAACCAGGTGACCCGCCGGCAGATGGCAGAGCAATTCATTTCAGTCGCAGCTCGCGCGTCCTGGAGACTTTTGTCCCCTACTGTACATCAATAGGCACATCAACAACAAAGAGTATACGTTAGCTCTGCACGGGGCCAGGCCAACCCGAAAGCCTGGGCCCGGCCCAGGTAGCACGGATTGTTTCTGGGTATGGGCCGGGTAGCACGGATTCTTTCCGGGCCCAGGCCGGGCTCGCGCGATGGTGTAGCACACTTTCTAAAACATTGAGAAGAAAATGCTAGCACACTGAGAGTTTATATTTTAAAGAAACGAAAAAACGAAAGGGCCATCTCGCTACAATGCCACTAAAATAATCTTTGTAATAAGGAAAGCTGTTTTGGGCTAAGCCCGCAAAAAGATAGGAGAATCAAGGGGATTCCATCAGCATAGTGGGACAGCCGCCAGCAGGCAAGAAAACGAGGGCAATCCAGTCACAGGGGACAGCACATGTCTTGCCCTTTCCTTTTCAAACTTTTGAAGGGGAAAAAAACAAAAAAAAACATTTTGCTATTAAAGTGATGTCTTTATATTTGTGTAAACTTTCGAATGTTCACCACGTGTCTGCGATATGACAGGGTCTTTCATTAAAATTAATAAACAAATTAAATGCACCAACACCTCCGCAGGGCACCTTTGCATTTAAGGATGGGGCACGCAAGCTTCCCTTGGCCTCACACCGGGCCGGGCCTGACTAAGTAAGCAGCCCATCGGGCAGGGTCGAGTAAGAAAGAGTCAGCGGGCCAGGGCCCGGCCGGGCCTCAAAAAGTAGGCCCGTGCAGTGCTTTAGTTTACGTACCGTGTTTCCCATACGTACCTGGTTGTGCGGGTGCAATCGGCCGCGCGGGTGATGCAAGTCTCAAAAGCAATTGCTTCCATAACTCCTCTGCACGACGCTGGGGCGCTGGCAAGAGAAAATATACGTAAGGAATAGAGAGAAAAGGGAGGCTAAATAAATGGTAGTCTTCCTACCGTTGCTGCCATAGCACTGCGGAGCCACGCCAGCATTGCCGAGCCTTGTAAACGATGCTGAATGTAGACTAAGAAAACAGACATGATCCGTGCAGAGCAAGGCCAACGTCAAAACGAAACACCCGTCAATGTGATGATTCCTGTTCTAGGCTGAGCGATCCATCTTCGCCGCACTGACCACTGTTGCATCAACTGCCAACCGCACAAGTTTCGTTTCGATGGCGCGCCGCCGATGCCGCAGCAGCCGGGCAGAGCGCGCCGTACTCTCGTCGAGCTTAGTGTGTTTGCCGCTTGGGGCGGGTCGGGGATCTACTAATGAAACGTCATGCGCAGGCCTTGTGTTCTAGGTGGTGTTGGTGCACCAAGGCTCTTCCTCTTAAATTCAATATTTTATTTTTACAAGGACTACCATAATACGGGCGTATGAGAAATGAAAAGTAGCGTTGCAGAACATTTTTAAAGAATATCAAAATTATTCCTATTGTTTTCTGGATAAGTATAAGGAAAACGTAACGTGAAAGTAATTTGTAACGTAACGAGTAAAGTAATCCGTTACTTTCCAGCGAAAGTAATTTGTAACGGTAATCCATTACATTTGAGGCTCGGTAATTTGTAATTGTAATCCAATACATTTTTCAAGTAACGAGCACAAGTCTGGGTGTGAGGACCGCGAGTGCGATGAGGGGTATGGGTGCGTGAGAGGCGTGAGGGTGGTGAGGGGTGCGAGGCTAGTAAGGATGCGTGAGGGGCCGTGAGGGCGGTGAGTGCGCGAGGGTTATGAGTGTGTGAGGGGCGTGAGGACCGTGAGTGCGTGAGGGGTGTAAGGGCCGTGAGGTCGGTAAGGGGCATCAGTTCGTGAGGGATCTGAGCTCAAATGAAGCGCTTGCGTTTGCTTGTGGGGCTTGTGCGAGAAGATGAGTTCTCTGTGAGGCCTGATTTCGCTTGAAGGCGTAGGGAATTTGTGAAGGGTCGCAGCGGGTATTATGACGTCTCGCGGCATCTCCCGGGAAGTGGGATCAACGCTCACCTCGCAACAATTCCACCGCGAGGATGCTTGGCGCGGGTTAATTATTGGATAATGGGTGAGAAAGAAGGAGTTAGCGCGAGCTAAGGCTCGTTGCTTAGCTCGCACTAGGGAAAGTGCTAGTCAGTTTCTCAATGTATTTTAATACCCATTGCTCCTGACACGCCCTTTGTATTTTCACTAACTATTTTACTTCCTAACTCTTCAGTGTATATTTTTCCATTGCCGCCGCCACTGCCTCTTTAGGGTGGCCGAGGGCCATGTCAAGTTGATATATCAGCTTTTTTCTTCGGCCTCCAACCATTTTCTGTTGAATGGGAAAATAAACTATTTGATTTGATAGCGCGGTTTGCGCAACTAGCGTTAGGTAGGCCGTTTCTTCGTTACGTTTGAGAGAAAAAAGGAAGCTGGGTCGGAATGATTCGAAGCCTGATCGCTTGCCGCTTCAGACAGCGAGGCGCCTCTGAACGGGCGGCGTTTTGCTGGTATGCAGCATACCTCGGCAAACCTCACTTATGAGGGCCCTCACTCACCCTCATCTTGACAGGTGAGGTAAGGGTGAGTGAGTTTCTGAACTCCGAAAAATGCATAAGTGTGAGGGTGAGTTAGGATCCGTGAGGGCCGTGAGTGCTGAGTGCTGTGAGCGCGTGAGGGGCATGAGTGCGTGACGGCTTTTAGGGCGCTCCTGACACGCCAAAAAAAATTTGTTTTTTCATGCTAGGCGTTGAAATGGCATATCAGGACATTACAAAAAATATTGTTTCACTATAGAGTTGCGTAGTTTTTTTATAAAAAATAGAAATACGAGGCCCAATTCAAAGTTCCCGCCGTGCACTGTGACGTAACAGTGTACCGCAAGGTGTCGGGGCGGTCAGAAGGTAGGCATCGCCGGAAGTCACGTGAGTTGTATCACTCCTCGTGCTTACCGCGAGCGCGTGTAATATTTTTTTAAATAGTTTTGTTATTCTCCGCACCTCCACGAGCGATCGAAGCAGACAAGGTTTATTTTATTTGCCTTTCATCGCTTAATGTTGCTGTAAAGGTAGAAGAACCGGAGTCAGTGAATTGACGTGATCAACTACAATGCCTAGAAGGTGCTGTGTGAGGGTCTGTCCCGGTATTTCAGCAACTGAAGAAGAGATCACACTGCATGCATTTCCGAGAGACATACATCGGCCGCATGTGCACCTAGTAAACAAGTTCTACTCATGTTCTAGACAAAATACGTACGTTGTGCTCGACGTTTACTTGTACTTGGTACACAAACCAGTTCGTATTCTTTAGACGGCAGGCATCTTTAGCCTGGAGAGTATCCGATGATTCAACGACCTCGATGTCTGAACCTTCAGCAATGCGATCGGGCGTGTCGTATGCTAGCAATCCTAATTTCTGCGAGCATTCTAAATTTTTTTTCAAAACTTGATAGCTTGTTTTGCGCCCAGTATAGCTCTGTATCATCAGACTAACGGCATGCACTCGTACACTGGCTTGTTGTACTCGCAACGCTTTCATCATTGACCTCCATCACGTCGATCCACTGACTCTTCGTCCTCAAATTTTACAGCACGCAAACTAACCAACGGTGCAGCGGTAAAGAGCTAGTGGAACTGAAACTTCGTTTTCTACGATCGCTCGTACAAAGAGCAGAAAAAAAAAAAATCTTAGGCACGGTCGCGGAGAGCACGAGGAGGGAAACTCACGTGACTTCCGGTGAACCCACTTTTAGTGACGTAGGTCGATGCCTCCCTTCTGACCGCCCCGACACCTTGCGGTACACTGTTACGTCACAGTGCACGGCGGGAACTTTGAATTGGGCCTCGTATTTCTATTTTTTATAAAAAAACTACGCAACTCTATAGTGAAACAATATTTTTGTAATGTCCTGATATGCCAATTCAACGCCTAGCATGAAAAAAATATTTTTTTTTTTTGCGTGTCAGACTCTTAAGGGCGGTGAGTGCGTGAGGGACGTGGAGGGTCATGAGTGCTTGAGGGCGAGTGAAGGGCTGAAGGTGAGTGTGACTGTGAGGGTGAGGGTGAGTGAGGGCGACCTGAAGTCGACCTCCGGTGGCCACACATGAACGCCTCTACCGAGAGCTCAAAACCGCCATCACTGCACGCGACGGACGTAGCCACTGGGCGGATCACCTGCCACATGGTGTTGCTTGGCCTCCGCTCTACTTTTAAAGCAGGCATCAACTCCACCTCTAGCAGGGTTGGTATATGGCGTACCTTTACGTTTACCGGGAGAGCTTCTTTGTCTCTAAAACAGACAACGTCAAAATTCCCTTCCTCATCACTATCTCCGACGAATTACGGAATGGGGTGCGTCGTTTAGAACCTGTATTACCCCGTGGACCAGCGCGACAAAAGGGTTCCACCAGCCGAGACCTCACCACTTCCAGTCATGCTTTCCGCAAAGAAGGCATGAAAAAGGTTCTTACTCCACCCACAATAGAGCCTACGAGGTCTTGGCGGGCACCGCAAAGACTTCCACGCTGAAGGTCAACGGTCGCCAGAAAGCTATATATAAGCCAACCGGGCATAAAACCTGCCTTTATGGACAGCGCCTATTCAACAACCGCCTCTACATCATCACTGGTTCGTGCTCGACCCACCAAGCACGTCTTCAGGCGCAGTATTTAATATAGGATCCTCAACGTCGCCCTCCAGATGAGAACAATATAGGTGGTGCCCTGACTTTGCCAGTGATTCGGGTCGGGGCAGTAGCCCCTACAAACAACGCAACGAGAAACTGGTACCCTCCTGACGCACCACCCACACCCACACCCGTAAAACTATACACGCCCCTCCCCTTCCAGACCGCAAGCATATACCATACTTGATTATCTGGGGGGGGGGGGGGAATTTGGTGGCGACACGTTACGGTGTAGAAGAAGAGAAAGTCGAAGCCTGAGACCACTGACCCCCGCCTTTAGAAATTAAACAGTTCAAGAACTGATATCAGACTGGTCGGTGGTCCCTACATGCGGATTTGTGAGAAAGAATCTCTGTAATGCGAAATTAGAGCGCAGCTCTTGAGGTAATCTGATTTTGCGATATACCGTGCTAAACAATTTGAGAAAGAAATACATACTATGTGCAAATATAGATCACTCTACTCACACACTGGTTCTGCATCCTCCTCCCTCTTCAGTGTACTCTTCCTCCTTCGTACCCTCCCTCTCCATACTCTCCCTCCTCCTTTTCGTCACTCCCCTTCCTCCTCATGCGCTATCCAGTTTTCCCCTCCTCCACAGTTTCTTCGCTAAATTTAGCTGGAAAATTGACTACACGCGACCTCAACATCAATTCAGCTTCTCTGCTAAATTTAGCGGGAAAAAATGACGTCACATGACTTCGTGTAAGGTCACGTACGAACAAATTAGGTTTCTCCGCTAGATTTATCGAGAAAATTGATCGCCACGTGACCTCAAACACCTATGAGTCGAATTCCCGCTCTAAATTATGGCGGGAAACTAGATGCGTATTGAAGTCATGTGACGTTGCCAACTCGCTAAATTTAGCGGGAAATGGAAGTTGTTCATGGGGTGACGTGATACGAAGTCATGTGATCGTCATTTTCTCCGCTAAATTTAGCGGGGAATTGAATTGTGTATAGCGCTTCCGCGACAGCCCATAATGCAACGCGCGCAATATGCCGACGGCGATTTTGCGACGCTGATCAGCAAGAGAAAGCTTAAAAGTCCGCCTTCAGGGCGTTGCCATCATACAAGTTGACGGTATAGTGAACTTATCGCGTACGCTACAAGGCGCTGTAATCGGATTATGGCCGCGCCCAAGAGCGCACCCCACTGAGCAAGCATTTCTGGCGGCGCCTGACACCGGACTTGCAAACGTGTATGCTTACGTGGAAACGGGAATGCGCTCTGAACGAAACTTTGCGGCATTCCCTTCCCCGCACTTCCCGCGCGTCACAACGTGAAGAATCTTGTGTCTGACGAGTTTAGCGACCCGGCGTATTTGCGCGAAACTCGAAGCCAAAAATATATCAAAAACAAATAATGCGCAACCTGGGCTTCTACAGCAGTTTCACTTTACCCCTAGCTCTAATAGACCCTTCCAAACCCCATCAAGCACGCATTATGGTCGCCGTTTTCGAATAAGTGGATTAATCCGGAGTCCCCTCATTAAACGCCGATATCGACACGCCTCCGGGTCCAATGCCCGCTGAGAGCACGTGATGAAACAATGGCGGACTCAATAATTGGCGCAACGGCACCGACGGCGTGCACTCTGAAATGAGTTTATTCTAACAGGCCAGCCTTCATAGCGGTGGGGAAAACACGTTAATTAATGTACAATTTTTTTGCGTTATTTATTACAATAAAATTAAAGCCAACGTTTTTTTCTTTTTTTTTTTTCCCCTTTGCTTAAAGGGAAGAAGAATCCGCATTAAGTAACTTTCATAGTAAAGGTTGTAGTCTCCGCCAGTTTACCGTACATAAGTCCGCCTTCGTTAGGTTTCTGAAATAAATGAGACTCAACGAAGCATTGCCACAAATTTTATAGAAAATCATAACATTTATAGCGGGATAAACGTCTGACGATATACACAATATTGACGCTACATATTTTCCTCCCCCCCCTAGCATCGTTTCATTAAAGCAATTATTAATCGCCCTTTATCAAACCCTAGTAATATAAGTCTGTCCTATATAAAACACATAAATATACTCGAAAATAAATAACAAACTCCCATTGCGTCCTCCCCCTCCAAACCTATATTTAAATCTGCCCTGCAATAGTATCCGTCAAATTGTGTAACGATAACCTAAATATGTTAAATCCAAAATATTTTATCTTACCAATAAAGGAAGATAAGGCACCTGCTGTGTTGTCATAAAAGAGGTATGATATGTTGAGAAGAAGAGGTCAACTCCGCCTAAACACCTTCACACCTAGTAATCATATGTCTGACCTACAGAAGCTCACACCTTGGCGCGCGTGAAATCAACCCGCTCCCGCCGCTGAACCATTTGCGTAGAACGCCGACGTCGTATCACGTGCGGTACTGCCTGGACTACCGGCCTTCAACGACTCTTCCTTGGTCCATCCGCAACGGCTGGGTCCGGCACGACAGAACAGCCATCAGACGATGCTCATTGCGCATGATCAGGACACTCACCTCATCGCATCTCTTAGTGTCTGCTGAACCAGCATGTCGGTGTGTCTTCGAAGTCCACCGACGCCGTGGCTTGCCGACGCGCAGTATCTTCGTCCTTCTCAAAATAGCCCTCTCGCGAGACAAACCTGGCTGCCTCTGTCCCGCGCATGAGGATCAGTCCGCCTTCTGCAACTTCAAAGTCCAGACTCACCATTTTGTGCTGAAGAAGTCTCCAAGATGGGATTCGTTCAGTGCCCACCAGAGCTCGCTGGTGTCGTGCCGCCCGGTTGAGGTCGGAGGTTGAACCGCAGAGTGCCGTGAAACAAACCGGGTCTTGTGGGTATTATGGTCAGTCCAGGAACGGAGGCCTGCATCCACGGTCATCAACGGTAGCCACGTCATCCACCTCAACGACGCACAGCCGGCTTCTGCCGTCTGGATGATGCGAAGTAGCTGCAGAGACAGGGTCGATTTGCCGGCACCCCGTCCGTCCGCACGATCCCCTAACTTCTCACCAGCGTATGTCAAGGTTGAGTCTTTGAGTACAGGTCCAGCCACCTGGTACCGTGTCGAGTAAGACTTGAAAGACACCCCACCTGAGCGGGGCCAGTACGGGTCCGGTCTATCTTGGACTTCCGCGGCCTTCGGGTGTCAGACCGCCTGTACTCATCTCAGACGTTCGGCTGAAATCAAAGCGTTGGCTAGTCCGCCTCGAATGGAAGATAAATTGGATAAACGAGGATAGCAGGCACCGCGCAAGACGCTAGAAAACCTGCCGTCTCCCGCACTGATTGTGTCGCGGCGGGCAACGAGAGAACAACGGCATTGCAAACAGCAGCATTACGCTGGCCACCACCGTCGGACGACCGTCCAGCATTCACAAAGATCGGCCGTAAACATTGCAAGTTGTGCATAGAGAAATGGCAGTCGATGTTGTCATCGTTGTCCTGCACGAAAAATACCCTGAACGCTGAAACTTCGGACGCTGCTCGGACAGAAGTGTTTCGGAAAGGATGGTGTGCACCGGAACGTGCAACGGCCCCCAGCGCAACTTCACCCGGCGATACTGAACCACGCTACCGCCTGACGTAAAACCAGCAGGCACACCGCAGCAGGAAACAATCAGATGCGGGATGCCGGACAGTAAGGTGCATATGAGGACCACCGCGATACAAAGAGTAACAAACAATGAAGAGTAAGGTGGGCGGACGTTGGAAGCGGACATCAAGCTGATCAACGTCCTTGCTGAAGCGGTTCAGTAGGCGTCCAGAGGGAGTGACATCGAAAAATGAGAGGCGCCCTCATCACACCCTTGAGCATTAAAAGGTTAAGCCTTGTGGAGGAGGAAAGAGCTACTTTCCACAGCAAGGCGACTGCGACAAAATTAAAGAAGGCCTGGAAAATTACGAGGAGGACGGATACCTCGATCCTGTAGGTGCGAGATATAAGTCCTGAGATCCGGTCGAAGATAGTGAATCATTGGTCCATTCGCTCAACCAGATACTCAACGATCACGCCGATTGCAATGTAAGCAGCGTAACAAAGAATCACTAACAGCAGCAAGAGCCAGCGTGTCTTATGTAAGTTCTCAACACTCGGGGACTGATCGAACCCTCCTCTACTGCTCCTCCTCCACAAGAGTGGCCTTTGGTTCCCCTCAATGTCTGGTTTCATAATCTATATTTGTAGCCATGTTCTCATTAACTGCAAATTTCTGAGCTTTCTGGGTAACGTTTTAGCAATCCCGAAAGAACACTTCCTTCATGCTTCAGGTCTTCAAAGGTACCGGTCTCAACAACCGATCCTTCCTGCATGACAACAATGTAGTCAACCTCACTGAGAACCGAAAGATTATGGGTGACCAAGATTCGTGTGTTTCTTTGAGCATTCCTCGTGGCCCGATAACGTCCTTGAAAAGGGAGGCTCCGACGTAGGCATCCACTGCGCTGAGAGGGTCGTCAAATAGATAAAGGTCTTTCTTCTGGTAAGCTGCTTTGCAAGACTGACCCTCTGTTTCTGACCGCCGCTTAGGTTAATTCCTTTTTCGCCGATTTCCGCCATGTCTCCACCTGGAAAGATCGCTTGGTCTTTCTCGAGGCAACAGGCCTTCAAAACCATCTCGTACAGTTCGGCGTCGTACTTACCCGTGAAAGAGCACGTTTTCTCGTATGGTCTTGTTCTGAATCCACCGCACATTGAGGGGTGTATGCTACGCTCTATGCAATCCACAGATCCCGAGCCAACCCTAAGGTTTCCCAGCAATGCAGACAGTAAAGACGACTTGCCGGAGCCTATGGGTCCAACGACTGCGACCAGTTGACCGGTCTTGACTGTGAGGTTAATGTTGCTCAACGCCGGGGATCTGTCCTTTGACCAGAAAAGCGTTGCATTCTTTACAGAAACCGCGTTGTTTTTATCAAGCCGTCGACCGACTGAACAGTCCTCTACTTCAGAAGACAGTAAGAATTTTCGAATCCTCGTCATTGAAACGCTCGCCTGAACCACGTTCGATATAAAATCTGGAATTAGAAACATGGGGGCCTGCATAGAATTAAACAGTGCAAACGAGACAAACGCAGTCCTTGGGTCGAGGATGTGATCATCGCTGATCCGCACGTATGTAATGAAGCTCGCTAGAGGAAACCATAGATGACGAACAAGTGAGGAGAAAAAAAGCGCAGCCAGATATGAATATTTCTTGAGCAGACCCATTTCCTTAGCCGCAAGGATGTGCACTTGCTAGTAAAGACATCTTCCCAAGCAAACAACTTGAGAACTTTCACGCTGCTCAACATCTCTCGCCACATTTTTAAGACGCTTGTCTTTCAATCGCATTTGACGTATGTGGTAATTTCTCCCGACGCAGAACGCTAGTGCCGTCAGAGTCATTATGATGAGCATGACAGCAACCCCGGCGAGATCAGGCCCCTCCAAGGAACTGCCACAGAAGAATTGCTGGTAATCACAATCAGCGGCACCCCACTGGCCATATGACAAAGCTGAAACAAGGCTGGTGATTCTGATCAGCATCAACGGAAATCAAATTGATTAGCTCCCCTATTGTGTGAATTCCCCTGTGACTCGCTGGAAAGCCGAAGTACTTTCCTATAAATTGCTCGCCACCAAGACAGTTTTTGCATTTAGCCCCACAAAGATGAGGTGTACTCTTCGTGTGGACCTGCAAGCAGGCCCGACCCAAAGTTGGCGCTTATCATACCGACGGCGTACAATACCCCTTTCCACGTGGGGTCGTTTCCGATCATGTAACCCATCAGAAGATATAACAGAAGAGCGGGGATTATCTTCGTTATGGCTCGTAGTGTAGCTAAGATGCACGAAATTACAACAGTCTTCCAGTACGTTTTCCACAGTGACCAGAACATTGAAGGTAACGGTCTAGAGACACTAGCATGATCCGTCTCCTGGTACGTATCCAGCTGAATCCAGTTCCTTCATCCAAAGCGCGTTCCACCTACTGTGGTTTGGCCCAGTCATCATGTCTGCTGGCATGTTGTAAATATCCTCAAGCTGGGCACAGCGCTGGGACCTCTGAAGTATGAGATTTGACAACCATCCAAACAGAAGGAAGGACACCGGTGGGGCGGTAAGGTAGGGCCTTTTCACGTCATGCATGGCGTCAGTCAAGCAGGATAGCAACAACTCCAGGAGAACAACAGGGTAAGTTGTAGCAATCACAAAGAACCTCCAAACGTTGGGAAAATAACTCTCTGAGGCAAAGACATCCCGCATGTGGCGCGAAAATTCGGGAAACATGCAGACAGCGGTCACGGACCAAAAGAAAACAGCAACATCGAAGATCCAATTCCCATCTTTCGATATTTCTCCTGAGTGTTCATGGCAATGGCGAAAGTGATGCATTGCACGAGATCACTATCACCGATGACGAGGACGATGTCTCAACGGTCAGTCTGTACATAAGCGACAAGGCGTAGGTGAGGGTCAGCAGAAGACTCGCAGCAAATCTGGAGATACTTAACAGAGTCCAAGAGAGGGGTTCATGGTGCTTTTTCCGCCGTCCCAGAAGCGACGAGATGAGGCCGAACGGCACGAGCAGAGTCGCTGGCGCGTAGGCGAGGACCGTAGTCTCGAAGCACGGCGTCAGCCTTGGATATTCCGAGTGCCACGTATAGTTCCAGTCCCATAAGGTGAAGTGCAGAAAGCAGCCATGAGGTCCAAATCGCTTGATGAGTAGCAGTATGAACGAAACAGCTTTTTTGAAATAAGAGTTCACACGTGCCAAATCGCAGTCTGAAGGCACGCGCGTACCACCGACACTGGCGACTTTAAAAAGTGTGTTTATAAGCTGAACAAACGGAGAAACGCAGATGCCCAGATGCGTTTTTACGAATCCGTTTTAAAGCGAAAACAGATAAACCAAAATCAACGGCTGTTGCAACTGCTGTCGGAACATTCTAGAACTCTGTTACGGGTGAATATCCTCTTTACACTCACGTTCATGATAATATGTCAAGCCTCTACACTGGACTATCAGAACGTTGCATCTACCACACTTGGCCTGCAGATGTTGCGATGGCACGCGGCATGAACGATCGTTCAAGTTCATGGAATAGAAAGCGCATCACCCGCCTGTGTGGTCTTTTGAACGCATTTTACTTTGTCTAGCTTCAGAGCTCTTCCAATTTTAGCCGGTAATATATTACCCACTTCCGTTTCATTTTACGTCCGATCGCATGCAATGGACGCTACGAACCATTCCAGCATATCCCATAAAGTTATTATAATGTAAGCTAGAGGTTACATTGCTGGCCAGTAATTTTGTAGATCGTTCCGATGACTCATGATTACTGACGGTAACCGCCAGCCAGTAATGGTGTACGTACGCGTTCGAGGTATGGAACACTACCGAAATCAAGCATTGTTTTCCTTATGTGGACCACAGCCCACGACCTGCACCCCTTTGTGCTATGCGCTGAGACAGTGCACCCAGAACATAGAAGCTCGCGTTGTAGCCTTTCCAGCGGTAAACATAAAGGAACAGAGTATAGTGGGCAACTGCAAATTGAAGCAGACGGCAACCAGTCTAAAATTGACTTTCGGATACTGCATTCTACACTCCAAGGGGAAAAATAGTATATTCTCACACCCTTGTCACATATAAATTTGGGGCTCCGTGTTTTCGGATAAATCCGAAAAACTCCGAGAACACCCGCCAGTAAACTTTTGGTTAATTCCGGATTTATCCGATAAGCCCGAATGTTTATGGGCCAATGTAAGACTTTTTTTTTTTACAGTTTGATTAGCACACGTGTCAACGGTCACTAGGAAAATGGCACCATAATTATTTGCTCGAATCTCAGACCGCTGTCAAAAGGGGGTCTTGCCAGCTTGTCTCGGCGAGGTTGATTCAGGGCAACAGGTCAATGTACATTCGGGTCACGACAAGAGCCACTCATTTTGGTTTCTACTTTAGTCACTGCGATTTGTGATTTAGAGAAAGGAGAAGTGTATGTTTTGTAACAGTGAAAGTTATGGACTACAGAGATTGTATTAAATAGGAAAAGGGACAGTTGAAACTCTCTATTACATCCTAACCACTCCACCTCGCGCGACCGCAGGCTCTGATTGATGGAATAGGATGGGATGACTACAGAGCTTCTAGTAGACTGCCCCCGGGAGTTTATTGATTTTAAGTATATCGACGTTGCATCGGAAGCAACACTTGTGTGCGACTTTTGTCGTGGGACAAATTAATCATTGCGCAGTGGCAATGGCACGAACATCCAATTCAACTGAAGAAATTTTAATCGATTACTAAAGCGCCTTTTATTTTTTATCTGGCATACGTTTACATCCGGTTGATATTTACACATTTATTTTCAATAGGAACCCCTGCGAAATTAAACTCCGAATTTCCGGATAATTCGAGATCAAACAAATATAAAGTCCAATAAACTCCGAGTCTTCGACAAAAAATAAACTCCGAAAAACACCACTCCGAATTCGACGAAAAATAAACTCCAAAAATACGGAGCCCGTACATATAATGCACCCCAAAACTTCAGTTCGGCGTACAGCGCACTAACGTTGAACCGACGGTACCAACTTTCACGAGCGGTTTGATAGCTGAGTTGTACGACTTAGTAAAACAGCTAATATACCTGTGACTGACTGCAAAAAGGTAATCGGGCTTTTCTTGGCCCTAATGCAAATCCTCAATGTTTTTGCTTATGTTTTTTTCTGTAGTCTTTGATACGTACTTTAGCCGTTTAGTATGTTACACCGCACCGTTATCAAGCCCCTCGTAAAGTTGGGCCGGCAGTTCTACGTCAGTGCTGTAGTTTGTCAACTAAAGTTTTGGGGAGTATGTGACAAGGGGTGGAAGGCCACACCTTTTCTTAGGTTGTAAGGGGTAAAGTTGGTGCCTTTTTTTCTCTGCGCTGGATTGTACGAGCAAACGTTACGAAAAAATTCTAACGTAACAGATTGTCAAAAACGTTTCGCAATCACGTAAACGAAAATACGGATCCGTTGCGGTGTTTTTCGCGTTCATGGCGTTAAACACGGACTTGTGTGTATACCTAAATACACTACTCAAGTTACTGTATCTTATATACTTTTGGGAGTAACTTGGTATCTTGTGAAATACTTTCAAAAGTCAGTCCTCAGTACTCTAACTTGTAGAGATACTTTTCGCGAGTAACTTGTACTCACTTCTTAAAGTTACTTCCGCCTTTTCTTTTCTTTTTCAGAATAAGATTGACGGTGACCTAGACTGATCAGCTCCGGAGACATCGATTTTCTGTCCATGGTGGCTTATCTTTCGCCCCCAAGTTAGCATAAAGAAGCTTGTTCCTCTCCTTCCTACTGGCGTTTCTTTCATTCCACCCAAGGTAGTCCTGCGACACGGGGCGCCCCTGGGGCCCTGGGTGAAGGGTGAGGAATGGTGAGGGCGAGAGGACATGTTTTCTCACACACTGATTGGAGGAAGGAAAAACCTGTTGTATAAGAATTTTCGCTGTTTTTTTTTAACAACAATTTCTAACTTGCCAGTATCTTGAAAGTAACGAGTTACTTTTATGAGTATTTAGTACTCTACTGAGATACTTTTCAAATTTGTACATTTAGTACTTTACTCAGTTACATTTTTAGCCTGGCATTCAGTAAATTAACTTTTTTTGTGTTTGTACAAATTTGTTGTGAGATTCTCAGAAAGCTAACGCCAGGCTTCGCGCGCGTGGCGTGACTGCACTTACCGAGAGCCTCAGTCGCATGGGCGTGCCATCTTGGAATCACGTTGCGTGGCCGCAGCTGTTTGCTTCAATTCGTCGCTTTGCTCTCCCCCCGCGCCTTGGCGGATCTGTTGTACTCGTGCCTGTCGTCGCGCGCTTACTGCGCCTTTTTGCCTTACTCCGCTTAGTACGATGTATATCTAATTGCATTTCATCATAATGCTTGTCCATTTGTGTAACATCAATTTGACTATTTTTACCGTCGGCGTACCGAATACGTGTGAGGATTAGGCACAGGAATCAGCGTTAGCACTGAACCACATTGATTATGTAGAATAGATGACTAAGACGAGGGTTCAAATGTCAATTACTTATGACGACTCAGGTTTGTTTACTAATAGTGGCGGAGCATTCGAAGTTACATGCGCGTGTATTCATGATCGTACATTTAGGATCGAAAGGCGTGAAGAATAGTCAGCGTATCAAGGAGACGATGTGTTTCCCGAAAGCATCGTCCTTCGTATTCATAGATCGAAAACAGTTTTGTTGATTATGATGAGGGAACTCGTCGAGAAGATTCAACGAACGTTGAACTTGCATTTTATCTGATGCTAGCAACGATGGTAAGTCAACATCATGGGGATTTGTTTGTTCATGTAACATCACACCTACATTTTTTCTTATCGTGTTTTCTCTTCTTACCGCGTGCCTCAGACTTCCCAGTCTTTATGCACCGTTTCTACTACAAACGGACGCCAGTGAATATGGAATAGGGGCCCTGCTGTTACAGCAACATAATGGGGCATTACGTCCCGTTGCATTTGCAAGCCACACACTAACCGGGGCCGAGCGCAATTATACTGTAACCGAGAAGAAGTGCCTGACAGTAATGTTTGGATTGAGAAAGTTTGATATGTACCTTAATGGGGCTACCTTCACCATTCACACAGATCATAATGCATTAACTTGATTGAAGAATCTTAAAAATCCCGCAGGAGGTCTTGCCCGTTGTGCCCTCACACCACAGGGATCCGATTTCTCGATTGAGTATCGACCTGGCAAATCAAACATTGCGGCTGATGCTTTGTCCCGAGCTCTCCTTCCCCTCATCAAGCAGAGCAAGCGGAGCTCGTCCAGGGGCGGATTTAGAGGGGGAGGGGGGAGGGCGCGCGGATGTCCTGACCCCCTCTCTTGATTTCGGCATGTGTAAAATTTAGGGCGTAAAACGAAGGAGAGGGGAGGGGGCTCCAAGCACTATGGTACGCTGACCAACACCTGACACCCCCCCCCCCTCAGGAAATTCCTGCATCCGCCCCTGTGCTCGTCGCCGTCACGAATGCGGAATTATCATCGGGTGCAATTGTAAGCAGAGAAGCCCTGCTCGAAGCCCAATGAGCAGACGATCTCTGCCATCGAGTATTGACCCAATTACAGCACCCAACTCCAGGAGAACAAGACATCGCGGAAGGCCCGGCTGACACGTATGTGCACAGTGGCGATGGTATCTTACTTCGATATACTACCAGACGCAGATGAAGCTGACTCGACAACCTCGCCGTTTCGCGTGGTTGTGCCAAAATCCTTGCGACAATCCTTTATGCTCTACTCTCACGACAGCGTTCTGGCAGGTCACAGCGATGGAAAGAAAACATACCACAAACTGTTCCGTATATTGCAACCTGGCGTAGTATGAACCATGATGACTTGCGTTACGCCCGCGGTTGTCCTCAGTGCCAAACGGCAAAACCCCACGCGGCAAGCCCCTTGGTGTGATGCAATCGGTTCAGAGCAATTATCCCTGAGAGATTGTTGCATGTGATATAATGAGTCCGTTTCCACGCAGCCCGCAAGGCGACAGGTACCTCCTGGTCGTCACCGATCACTTCTCCAAGTGGGTAGACCTCCATCCCCTGTACAAAAATCTGGGAAAAGCTCCGGAAAACGTTCTTCCGGTTTAGATATCCTGTTGTGCTTATAACCGATCAAGCAACCTATAATAACAGAAGTCGCGTGTTCGACAGCTGCTGTGAGGTTCTCGGTATCCGACATCACTGTAGTTCCCCGTACCACCCACAGGCCAACATCACAGAGTGAACCGCAACCTTTGGGCCATACTAATCCTTTACACAACCAACCAGAAACACTGGGACGCGCATATACCGGAGATGGCTTTTGCTGCACGGACGACAGAAAATACACCTACCGGGTTCACTCCAGCACATTTGAACTTCGACCGAAAACTTAGAATGCCCCTAGAAAACGACCTTCTGCATTCCACCAATAGTAGCTCACGCCACTCGCACCCAGCTTTTGCACAACGACTACGCAATAATATCACTGAAGCAGTGCGAAAGGCACGGGAGAATATCAAACACTCTCAATCGGAAAAGCAGCTACAATATAACAAAGGCCGATGGGACGTACACTGTCTCCGCCGAACCCACCCGCTCAGTAACGCCGATCAAGAGTTCTCGGCTTCCCTAGCCAAGCGATGAAAAAGCCCTCTCTCGGTCGCAGCACGCGTTTGCCGTCTAGCACACCGACTCTGGATACCAAGATACAGGTTCTATCACTGGGACTATTAACGTAAACGACTTGCGACCCTTTATTGAACGCGACGCACGTGACGGCCGCTAAATAGCACTCATAGCTCTTCTACTTAATTGTGCTTTACGCTTCCGCTCACCCGAAAATATGCCCAAAGCCAAACCTGGAAAAAAATCTCGCCTCCTCCCCCCCCCCCCCGCGGCCCCCACTCCACAACCGGTTTCGTTACACTCATGGCTCCACCAAAACACAGCCACGCCAGTGCTTCCGGAGGCCGGCTTTCTACCGGACACCGCGGCGACGCACCTACAGTGTAACGCACCCAAACCAGCGAGGCGGCCACCTGGTGCATAATGGAGCAGAATGCACTTTCGAATTCAAAGTTTATTGATTTCTCTTCACACAAGAAGAGAGGGAGGAGGAAAAAAGCAGTACAAAACTGCTTGACAGGGCCCCTCCTCCCCCAGCAGCAACAGCAGCGGAACTTATGTAAAGCAATATAATAAGTAACACCAACAAAAGAACAACATTTCGCGCACATTATTTTTGTTTAAAATATACCTTGGGAGACAAAGAGATAGCGTATGAATTTATTTGACACATTCTCAAGTTTTATAGCCAATGATACCATACTATTTAATACTTTGGGGAGCTGGAATTTAAGAGTCTAATTCCCGTAGCTCGTCATGGAGCGCGGGAGGGTCCAGGCACCGGCATGACCTGGGGTCCGCATCCCGGGCGGACTGGGACCATCAGCCCCAGGTGCCTCACGGACTTGATTCGGCCGCCGTCCCGCCGCCGTTCCAGGGCGGCACTCTACAAGAGCAGTGCGCCCAAGCTGCGCCCTGCCTCTACACGGGCAAGGGGCAAGTGACGCTGTGTGCCCTCTGCAGAATTCCCCTTATCTCCGAGCGCCGGCACTCACGAGGGGAACTACACATCGAGCGCCAGCAACGTTTTGATGACAAAGTAACGGCATCTACTCGGCCTTTGACGTCGGCCGATGTGGTGGCAGCATTGATCGTTGTTTCCCGATCATGCCCTGAAAGACTGCGGGCCCCTCCTGCCGACAACGTTAACATCGACGACGTCTAGTCAGACCCGCCTCCCCGACCATATTTCCACACACGCCTCGACCTTTGGGCCCCGAGCGAACGCCAGTTTTAGCCTCGATTTCCAAGTTTCACATCGACACAGCGTTGGCACGACAAAACACCGAAGAGCAGAATAATATATTATTTGTCGGTGGTCTCAGCTGGGAGACGACGCAGGCAGGATGCCCTGTTGAACTGCTTTAGCCGCTTCGGCGGTGTGGTGAACAGCGTGGTGATGTGCAACGAGAATAACGCATTGGCGCATCTAATCAACTTTCCGCCGAACCTTGGACACACGCCCCCCCCCTCCCAGAGAGCGGGGGGGGGGAGTTTTTGTTTGTTGTTCTGATTGATGCTCACACTGAATGTACTCCCCTCATATAACGCACATAATTGTACCTCTGAGGTACCGTGAATACATATATAAATAAATAAAACCTTGCTCTTCGTCAGTGGCGTACCAACTTGTTTTTGAGTGGGAGGGGCAAACCAGACCCCTCCCCCCCCCCCCCCCCAGGGCCGGGGGGTGGTGCCCTTGGTATCCCTTGGGCGCCGCCGGCCAGAGTTTGCCCTGCCCAGTGGCGGCTCTTTCAGGGGGGGCAAAACACGTGCCTTGCCCCCCCACTCTGAGAACTGCCAAGCGCCTCCCGGTTAGTACGCCCATGCTCTTCGTACAAAGCTCGGTGTCCTGGCCAACCCGCCGGGCGGTTTTGCGGGCTTGGGAATGGGGAAGACTGTGGATTTCTTCCAGTCGGCCGGGATCTCACCGGAATCCCGCGCGTCGTTGTACATCTGCAGGGGCTCTTTCATGTCCTCTGTTGGCAGGTTCCGAAGGCCGGTGACGGTGATGCCGTCTGGGCCAGGGGCCGTGTTGGTCTTGGCGGACTCTATAGGAGCCTCGATGAGCGCGCCCAGTGTGAAGGGGACGTTCTCCGGTTGCTCAACGTTGTCCGAAACCGGAGCGTAGATCTGAGCTCGAGGTAGCGGAGATATCTGTGGGAAGAAGAAACTACCGGCCCCGTTGACTAGGTCCTCTTCCGACACTCCGAGGCGCATGGCTAAGTTGCTGCCACTGTTGCGAGCCTTGGTCTTGCCCGCGAGGCCCTTGTAAGTGCGCCAGACCCTGCGCAGGCCGGTTCTCTCATTGAATGAGTTGCACAGTCCCCTCCATCGGCTGCGAAAGAGTTCCAGAGTGTAACGTTTGGCTTTGGCGGTTGCCAGGTTGAGCTTGACCTTGCGCCTGAGGGCTCTCTTTGTTATGTACGTCATTAGAGCCGACAGTTTCGAAGCCCAGAGATTCGTGAGGTGAAGATCCAGCCGGCTTCTGTTTTGGCGCGACCTCGCCTCGCTCAGCGCCTCGTTCCTATTCTTATACACCGATTAATAAAACTTCTATTCGACTGTTACTTGCCCCGCCCTCGCCTCATCGCCCTACGCCTCGCCTGGCCGACGCCCGGCCGTAGTCCTCACAAGATTCTGCGATCAAGCGGACGGTCTCTGAGGCTGTTTATGTTGGCACAAAATGCATCCCGCTTGACGAAGGTAACGAGTCTCCTGGGAGACACTCGTAGCGGGAGGTCTATGCGGATGGGGAGGTGATCACTTCCCATGAAGTCGGGCAGTGTCTGCCAGGCAGCGGGACGGCGGAAGTCATTCAGCCAGCAGGCCCCGGAAAGGAGTCGTCAGAAAACGTGTGAGGCTTACAAGGAGACAAGGCTCAGCCAAGGCTCAGAATTGAGACGGAACGGCCAGGGGTGCTATGTTGCGCTTTTGGACTCCCAGGAGACTAGGGAGAAGGAAGTGACGTAGGTGTGAATGAACGTATCTTAGCAGATGACGGTATCTTATCAGATACCGTCATCAGCGACTCCACCAATCAACATCCAAAGAGCGTTGTTGACGTCACTTCCTTCTCCCTATAGTCTCCTGGGAGTCCAAAAAGCGCAACATAGCCCGCCTGGACTCGAAATTGAACGCTGCTCAGCTCGCGAGCCCGTGCATCACGCCACCGCGCGCCTCGCCCCACTGATTAGTTTTGCTTTCATCGACGTAAATAAGAGTAATTTCAGATTCTCGACTTTGACCGTGTATATTTCGGGATGCGAGGGCTCTTCCACCGTGCTTTTTTTAAGCAAACCATGGAACTTGTCATTCGCAAGTAATATTAACTGCCGTCGTGGCACTCATTTGCCAAGAACTGGAATCCAAATATTCGTCGAAGCATTGATTCTTGACGAGCGCAAACGTCCGAGCTGGATTCGGGTGGCGTGCTTGAGTACCGCGGATGTATCCCTGTGAAAAGGTAGAAAATAGTCTGCTATATTTTCAAAATTTTCTCACCGAAAGGCAGACTTTTGCCTCTCTACCATCGTGTACTATTTTTTCTTTAACCCACTAAACAATATACGATTAGCAAAATCTTAATCTAAAATCATTTCTTCCGGCCCAGGATTCATTTTATGGTGCCTTAACCTCCATTTAACTATAATTGGGCTGTGTGTATGTTTATACGGCCTAGAACTTGGTCTGCCTCAACGGGCGACGAGTCTCCCAGCTGTAGATGAGAAATTTGGCCAGTGCAGTACAACCGCTAGCCTAGGGTCTTTAACGTGTAGCACGCAGTTGTGATACACGACCGCACGCCAGTACGATGCTCATCCAGGTCGAAACGGGCAGGGGTAAGGATTGAACCCAGGATCTCTGGGTTCTGCAGCGCGAGCTTTCGCTCCACGTGCTCCAAGCTGGTGTGCGCTAGCCCACTCGGCCACCGATCCCCCCAAACTATAGACGCTTTTGGGCAGGAGATCGAACTATAGGGGCGCTTTATCGAGTTTGTTGTCCCCACAGCCCGATGTTTACCAACACAGCAAACAAAGAAATCGATGCTCGCCTAGCACGGTCTGGGCACGAGCGCTTCACTCTGACCAGTGCTTTGGTCGCACGAGGAGCGGCCTTCGAATCATCATCTTCGATATCTCGGATCAAAAACAAACAAGAAAATACGGTTTGTTGTCCCCACAGCTGAAGCGCACCGCTTGAGGCGTGACTGTTCGATCTCCTCCCCATTACACACGCGCCACATTATACAGCCGCCATTGCTGACCTTCTCTTGTCTTACCCAGATACCGAGCCACTGAAGCGGGCGTTGACGAGCCTCCACAAAGGACAACGCTGGAGAGGACAGAATAGAATCTAAAATGGCAATAGCCCGCCCTGCTCTGGTATTGAATTGAATTAAACGTAGCAAAAGGAAGCAAACAAGCTGCTGCAAAGCGTCTAAAAATGACTTTACTATTTTATCACTTTATGCGGTTTCGGAGAACCGTTTTTTGACTAACTGATTATTCTAGCATCCGGTACACAAGCCTCCATGTATAAGAACGGTCACTGTCATTTCGGCCGATAGTCGCATTACGGCCGAGAGTCCATTACGGCCGATAGGAGCGGAAGGGCCGGGAGTGGCTTTGAGGCCGAATAGGGCATAGCGGCCGAGAACTGCATTAAGGCCGATAGTCTCTGAATGGGCTAGTGTGGCCACCCTCTCGGGGGTCGAGTTGCGGTTGATGACTTTAGTTGCCACCAAATAAGATAGACGGCGCCACATGTTTATTTTATTTTCCAATGCACATTGTATCTCGCAGTGACGGCAAATTCTGTGTTTTTGGTTTTATTGCTCTATCCTTTACGATTAATTAAGCATGTAGCGCTTTGACCGTTTCGACTAGCTTTTCTTTTTTGCTACACTCCGTGTCGTCATTTTTTAGCAAAGGACGAAGGCTATGCCCTCGTGAGCCAATTAGAGAGACGTAACGAAGCACGTGACTCTTCTTCAAGGCAAGAATGCACTCCGACGGTGAGTTAATTGTCATAATCTGACATTCTGATGGCTCATGTGTTTTTCATATTTCCTAGTATGTGTTTTCTTCAACGTTTCGCTCTAAAAAAAGATTGAAAATAAAGTTCTAAAATCAACCTCACTCATCGTTTTCGTAGCTACCCGGTAGAATCAGAGACATAACTAATTTAGTTAAAGTGCTGAAATTTGAAAATACATAATAAATGTTTCACTGAACTCTTAAAAAGCCGATGATTAAAATATAGGAATGTTATACCAAAAAGGCGCCCTAAATTCATAGCATTTATTTTGAAATACGTGTGCGTGTGTGTACATAATCCAAATATGCAGATGAAGGAACCACTGATCAAACGAATAAGAAATGATAAAGCGCAGAAAAGCAAATAAATAAATGAAAAATTCGGATAGGCAAGGCCGGCGTACCGACTGGTGCCGGCCGTGAAGGGTGAAAACAAACCCAAAACCGCAGTATTTGCAGTCAACGACAGATACACTCTTAAAAATGTCATATGTTTACTTTTCTGCAGTATATTGTAAACGACTTATTTTTTCGCGATTAGGTCAAAGCTGGAGTTTTGGAATAATTTGCGGGTTCTAATTTTCGCGACGCGTTAAGATCTGTTTACATTTTAACGGAATTGTTCGAGGGCCTATTTTTCGCGAATTGTAGGTGATTGGCGAAAATTAGGTCCTCTCGAAAATTAAGTAGTTTACAGCATTCGGAGCGCCAATCATTGTAATCTGAAAAGAGACCACGGCGATTGACGAGACTGAAAATATGTTAATTTCGTCCGCCATGCTCAATGTGGCGCCATCTATCTTATTTGGTGGCTACTAAAGTCGTCAACCACAACGCGACCCCGATAAGGCGGCCACACCAGCTTTCCTAGCCGGCTCTCCTGAGCTGAAAAGAGTGTGATATTGTTATAACATGGTTACACCTCTTGGCGAATATGTGCTGCCACCTAGACACGCGACTGGGTTCTAGGCTAAGTGGCGAGAAAAAAACACGCGCGCAAGGCCTCTCCCACCCGTTCCACACCCAAAACGTCAGCTACATCCTGTTCACCCATTGAGGCTCTGTGACCTAGATACGGCTCCCCCAAACTCGCCTTTGTCCCCATCGTGCGTAATCTTCCGCCCCGAAGTCGACACAACGAAACCATCTTCCCTCTCTGCTCGGCCAGAAGGAAGAGAGAGAGGGTACTGGAACTATTTACTCTCGAACCGATGTTTCTACAAAAGGTCCATTGAGCACCCTCAAGCAATACTTGAACGTGAACATTCCGAGAGAGATTTGTCTGGTTGGTTGGAAGAGTTAAGAACTTCAAGCAAGAACAGGCGTATTCAATCAATATCACCAAGATACAACAGGCTCCCGCACGAATATTCCTGACAACCAACCTTTTACAGATGCCCCATCGCGCAGACATCGTGTTCAAAGAGCTCGCGCCATGTGCACGGCCACTGAGCAGCCATGGCCGCAAGGGTGCTGGTCGGTTTCTCGGAGCTCCTTGACCGCAGACGACTACACTTCGTCCAAGAACAACCACAGTCCAAGACGTGCACTTTCTGCAACTCGGTGACCAAGCACATCTACACCCTCGGATGCTGCCACGTCTTCTGCGACGTCTGCTACGGACAGCTCATCGTGCACGCCACCAACGACCAATACGTGTGTCCCCTCGACAACCACGCCATTACCCCCGAAGACGTCCTCGTCGTTGAGTTCAAACTAGAAGAACTGGGCGCCGTATTCTGTCCCAACAAGTCCGTTGGGTGCACAGTCAGCGGCTCTATCGTGGACACGATTGAGCGGCACTTTTCCGAGTGCGAGTACCACCAGGTTAATTGCACCAAGTGTTCAACGCCCGTTAGGCACTTAAAGATTCTCGAACATGCCCAGTCCTGTCAGGGAGTACCTCCAGTGCCAGCTGCAGATACCAGTAGCGCTCTGCCCGGAGAAACTCAACCCGCGGAAGTGACCGTCGACACGTCCATATCCAAACTTCAGAACATGCAGTCCACGATAATGATGCTCAGGAACGAGGTCCAAAGTCTGATCAAAGAACGAATCATGTCGACAGCTCCATTCAGCGCGCAGGGCAAAACTCTCGTCCCTCGCTCTTCGGAGGAGAAGCTGAACGAGACAGCGGATGCATCCATGACAGACTTCAGGGACTACGTCAAAAGGGAAATGGACAAGAGATTGGTAAAATATTTCGGCCCTAACCAAGGCAGCGGTGGTGAGCGGGACGACTTGATAGGTCGGTTGGACAGAATGGAGCAAAAACTGACCCTGGTTCAAGTGAAGACCTCCAAGACCAAAAGCTTCTGGCACGTGACTGGCTTTGAGGCCATGAAGTCCGAGGTGGATCCCGAGACCCAGATAACGAGCAAGTTGAGCAGTCCGATGCTCGTCTCTGGCTACACCGTCAAGTTCCAGGTCAGTCAAACCTCATGCTGAGCTGCTAAAATTCTTGCTAATGCCGAACCTTTATCATCACCTAGGGGCGATTGAAAGCAGCAGTGGCGTATCAACTTGTTGTTGAGTGTGTGTGTGTGTGGGGGGGGGGGGGAGGGGGGCAAACCATGCACACTTCCCCACCCCCAGGGCCGGGGTGCGGTGCCCATGGTATCCCTTGGGCGCCTCCGGCCAGTGTTTGCCCTGCCCAGTGGCGGCTGTTTCAAGGGGGGGGGGCAAACACATGCCTTGCCCCCCCCCCTATGAGAACTCCCACTATGAGAACTGGGAGGCATGCGCCCCCTTGCCCCTCCCCTCCCCCCCCCCCCCCGGTTGGTACGCCCATGGAAAGCAGCAAGATGTAGCATGTTAAACAATATTTTACATAGGGAGAATCATATGAAGTCCTTTTCGAAGTGGGGGTGTTTCTGGGGTCCTAGAACGTGTACTCCTGTCATCAACTTATCGAATTCTGTCAAGAAATTGCCTTTCTAGGTTCTTCAAAAAGCCCTCCTTGAGCTGACGCACGCATTCATTTTGCATATATGCTTGCTTAGTGCTTCGCTCTTGAAAGTGTATATCGCTTCCACTGGAAGGAATAAGCAGAAATAAATAGCTGGCGTTATTTCGAGCGTGCCATGCGATTGTTTTTGGAAACCTTGATCGTAGTCTTCATTTTTTATACCGAATGGGGTAATTGTCCAACACATCCGACTATACGCAGATGACTGTGGTTTACCGCAATACTAATACGTTTTAGAGTGAACCGGTGACAAAGCTAAAAATGCAGTAACATCGCCTCTAGCACGAGCTCGTTGCCTTCCGGCGAGCCCTGGCTGCGCGTGCGACGACGCGCTATCAAAGGCAGAAAGTTTGCCTTGAAGGCAGAGCTATCTTACCGCTTTCTTAGCCTGTCATCGGCTAGAAGATTTTTCAGCTGGTGTAAAAAAGAGGGATTACTTTAGGCGTCATGTGCCACCGCGTAGAGTATACCAACAAGCCTCAGGCGCATTTATTACTTTTAATAGCTTTCTTGCAAGGCACACGTTGAATATATTGCATAAAAAGCGAAGCAGAATTCACGGCCTCTAAAACGGAACATAGAAAGTTGTAGTATATCGTTCCGATACCTCCCATAACGATACAATGCATGCGCAAAAATGAGTTTTCATAGATCGTTTCCCCGCCATCCCACAACGTTCTGCGCAACCCACTACGAGATCCGGGACTGTGCAGGCAAGGCTAGTACTGCACATGCGCAGTAGTGGAGTCTTCCTTCCGGACAGCGTAGCGGATGTGGGAAGACAGTTATCGTTATCGGAGCTATCGAAACGATCTCCTAAAACTCTAGGGTGTTTAGAGTGTACTGGAGTGTAGTATGACAACACGACCGCACGACCGGTCGCGATGCATCTTCTCCAGATCGAAATGGGTAGATCAATCGAAACGCGCTGCACAACCCGGCCCGGGATCCCGGGTTCTGCAGCACGAGCTTTCGCTCCACGTGCTACAAGCTTTGATATACGTCAACATACTCGGCCACCGAGTGTGCTCACGCACCGCACACATCCACAGCCATTTTGGTGGTCTTTCTACCGAGCCAATACCAACTAGAAGACAAAACCTTCGCCCCCCCCCCCAAACGCCATTAGTAGTAGATCCACAAAACGCCACCTAGTACTGAACACACCAGTATGGCACGATGACGTCAGGTGCAAGCCAACTAGAAGGTTATGGCAGTGTATGAACAGTACCCGCACGTGCAATGCCCATATTCGTAATAAAATGGAATCCGGTGGCAGGTGGACATCGACAGGAGCGACCCGTCGGAAGCCTGGCTCGGGCTGTACGTCATCTTCCTCAAGGGCCTTATGGACGAGTTCCAGGACTGGCCGGTCAGAAGCCCCTGCTCTTCACCCTGGTCCACCCCGAGTCTGGTAGAAAGAGCATCAGAAAGCACCTGGTCCCCGGCGCCAGGAAGGATCTACTCGTCTGCTTCTCTCGGCCCAGCAGCGACTCGGGTGTCAACGAAGGCTGCGGCTTCGACAGAATGATCACTCTGGACGCCATGGACCATGAGGGATTCGTCCACAACGACGCCTTCGCCGTGGCCCTGTCCATAAGGCAGACCGTGCCATCAAGGTTCTTGGATTAGAGGGATGTCTGCTCGAGCGAGCTTGGCTGAACCGACGTGAGAAACAAAGATTTATTGACCGTGCCACATCATTTGCATCGAGACAGCCGGAGACGAGAGAATTGTTCAAGGACGATTTGAGTCGGAAATAATTAAAACACACCTCGAATACGATCACGAAAGTTCGTTATTTTCGAGTGTTGTTCATATTCCGATGTACTTTTCTCGTTTCGAAGTATAAAAAAATAAAAAAAACAGGGACGAAGAAGGAAAAACGCAAAGGACTGGAACATGCGCGCCTTAGCACAATAAAACTGTGTTGTTTTTTTTTTTAATGCGTTAAATTATGTGTAACGAAACTGAGATAAACAGGAATGTGCGCTAATCGGACGAGCTTTAAGCCCTGTACCACGGCCACCTTTACTTTTTTTTTTCTAGCATAATACGATTCATTTTGGAGTAATACATTTTGGCAACGATTAACCATTAGATATACTTCGAATTTCAGCCAAAATTTGGCTTAGTTTCGGACTAAAAATTTGCTCATTTCGAAAAAAAACAAAAAAAACTCTTATATTTTGGGAAAGGGGGCAGCTGCCTCCCCAATTACAAAAATACTTCGCGGGGCAAAGGCGTTGTAAAACAATAATTAATTTTTATTTCGTTTTACAGCTAAGCTGTATACCTCTACCAGCCAAGGAAATGTTCGTGTCGTTGGCGTTGTAAGCAAAAAAACTCCCGGCAAACAAGTGTAGGCAAAGCAGCATATCTCCTTTGAAATCTGACATACAGCATACAGCTCAGTATCCGCTTCAATAAAGAAAACCAGAAAACAAGCATCAACAAAAACAAACATCAAAACCACATGATGGATGCTAAGGCGCGTGTGAACAATAGGAACACCTAGCCCTCACGCGTTCCGGTAAAGATTAGGTGTTGCAGCTGCTTCGAAAGGTGCTAGACGTCATTCGAAGCCCTCGTGTGAAGTGCAAACCGCATAATGGACGATAACGGCGCCTGCGAACAATGCGAAGCACGTTCCTTCTCCCCGCGTGTGTTTTCGTGTCGGCGTTCTCACGGGGGAAAAAATACTTCAGAAGATTGTGCTTCAGAAGAAGCACAAACACCACGCGTACAACATACAGCACAACATTCGTTTCAATAAAGAATAATCACAAAACAAGCATTCTAACCATATAGTGAATGATAAGGATCTCCTGAAAACAATGCGAAGCACGTAGCGCTCACCGCATACGTTCCCGGTGAAGATTACTGTTGTCCAAGCGACGGCAGCTTGCGACGTGGGGAGTGACGTCACTAGCCCTTTCATACTACGAGCTATCTTAGCCAATCCCGTTCTGTGGACGTGGCCCGTGATACGCTTTCCGCGCGTCGCTGTGACCCCTCTCTGAGGTCACGTGACACTCACACGGCCTCCGATTAGCTCCGATGGCTCGTAACATCCGCTGCGCTTAAACGTAAGATGAAACGCAGTAACTGATTTCATTGTTGCTGCAGCACCGCGATGAATAGGCCACGCATAGTTAGGACTCCCGAGGAGCAGCGTGAATACCATACACCTTTCCAAGAAATACTCGACCCCAGAGGCAGCAAACCGTTTTCGAGCCCAGTCACTGGGTTTGAGGCCAGACTCTCACCGGCGTCCCTGCTAACCCTAACCGAGTGGACTGTGATTTCGATAGGCGCAGCCTGCGTAGGCGCAGTTTCAAACACTGCTGGCGGCTAAATTCTCGTCTTTTCCCAGCTGTATTTTGTGTTTCATGGTGCATGTATTTTCCCGAGGTCACTGAAAAAGCATTGTACCACATTTGAAAAGAAAAAAAACAATAAAATACCTATAAACTATTTTTGTTGGGTACGCGCGCGACAGAACGAATGAGACTGGAATGTATAGTTCTAGTTTTTTGTGTGTTTTTTACGATAAGTTTTGACGGCGCCGCGCGATTCGCCGCATGTCAAACGACAAAGCGCTTAGCTGTCAAAAATAAATTACAACAGAAGAGAGCCGAAAGGCATGCATTTTTCACGCTCACAAATAACGTGTTTACCGATGGACAGGACACGGACATACAATTTAGAAAGTGTTAACATTCGAACAATATATTGTACGTACCACACGATGCAGCGTTATCCGAAAATAATTTATTTGAGAAAGATCTCAAATAACACAGTCACAGTCGACGACAGTCACATCTTGACGATCGGACGGAATCCAAGATGACTTCGTTTTGGGGCACGTTTTGGGGAGAGCTTCCTTTTTTCACAACAGCACCAAGGCAAAGGAACGAACGCGACTGACCCGTTTCCCACCCCAACCCGGACAACTATTTTTGGAGATGACTGAGGATTCTACGCGGATTATCTCTGGGAGGGGGAGAACAATGTTCGCAAAATCGCGTCGAGGGTCGTTCGACGTCCTTCACCTCCTTCGTTTCCTCGTGAATGTCGAGCAGAAAAGCTTGAATGGCAGGCACTTACCAGCCTTATTTCTCACAATGGAAGATAACACAAAAAGGGTACGCAGCACGCATAAAAAAAATTAAGTGGAAACTTTCAAGAAGGGCGAGAAAACGTCGAATGCAAAACCGCAAAAACGTAGGTAGAGAACCGCGCTGAGCGGGTCTTCACAGTCCAAGAGAGTGGCAGAAAATTTCTAGCTGATAGAGGGCGCGAGAGTCGCACCAGCCGCATCAGCATCAGCAACATGGCGGCGGCCTAGGAGCGAGAGCCAATGGGAGCCTCGTTCCTTGATGACGCGCGCCAGCCAATGGGGAGCATAATCCATCAGACATCGGCCTCACTTGGGAAAGGGGATTTTAGGTGCCTTTGGTCAACGTTTGGCGTTTTTTCAAAGCTGGTGACGTCGGTTCGCTGCATGGGACAGTTAATGCTTTCACATAAAGGTGTGTGTTTTCTAAGATTTGCCTCGTTGGTCCTTCTTTCGGGTGAGCAGTAGTACTCGAACCCTACATTATTTGGCGCCCAACGTGGGGCCAACGGAGGACTCTGTAAACATTGGAATAGTGTACATATTCCAACATTTACAAGTCCCCAGCCCAGCGTGCGATCTCCTCAGCCCAGCAGACACATGTTTGTCGCTCCAGAAAGCAAGCAAATCACGCGCCACACGTACGAACCTTGAAAATGGAACTGGCGAGGAGCCTTTTTAACACCGAAGCTGTTTATGGCTAAGGTTCCATGGATTTTTCGTGTGCAGTGACTAAAAACTCTGCGCCCTCACCCGCCGCACGCACATGTCTTCCCCGTACAAAAGATTCGAAGTAAACAACCAAAATAAAGCGTTGACGAACACACGTGCAAGATGTCATTTGTTTTAGGCTTTTGCTTTAAAACAGTTACTGCTACAGACGACGGCGCCGCACACGCGTAAATACCCAAAATAAAGCGTTGACGAACGCGCGTGCCATATACCATTTGTTTTAGGCTTTTGCTTTAGAACAGTCACTGTTGCAGACGCCGGCACGTGCGGCGCGTGGAACACCATTTCCTGCATTTTCCTTGATGCTTGGGTAATTTAGCAATAGGTCTATTCAGTAGATTAGTTATCAATAGGCACCATTTGCAAGATCAGTAGACTCTCAGGTAGATAATAAAGGTTTCTCAAAGATTTGCCGCCGTGCCACCCGCGTCGGCCATCTATGCGCTCGCACTGCCCTCTCTTTCTCGTCGTTCCAAGCCCGCTTGCGTGCCTAGTTTCCTTTCCTTCCGCTCTCCCGGGGTGGCGGTCCCGTCGCGCGTGTCTTATGCTTTCCGCCGGTGCGTCCCGTCGCCCGGGCGGGTCTGTGTCGCGTGCTAAACAGCTTCGCTGGTCATCCACCTTCACAGAGTCGAATGGCTTACGATTTTTTTAATTATTTATTACGCAATTTATGTTGGTCATATTGTGGTGTTTGCCTCTACTAGAAGCTCCTGTAAGCCGGAGTCACACTGCGTATACATCATACAAAAGATAGTCTGCGCATATCAGTCACCACTACATCCGTGGTTCGAATGCCGCGTGCCAATTGTGTCTCCATACTCGTTGCCATATGCGGGATTCGAAGCTCAGATCTCATGGTGACTTGCGTTCGAATCTGTTTCCAGAGTGTCTTTTGTGTGATGTATAAGCAGTGTGACCCCAGTTTCAGGGGAACATGATGGTAGTGAGATACGACCACCTCGCAATGATTTCGCCCTTTTTTTTATAAACTTCGTGATAATTGTAGGTACTCATTCAAAAGGTGGGGCGTTATCTTGTAAACATCTAGTTTTTGGCACATGTAGCACAGACCACCGCATCCCGTTATGCACCTTATGGTGTAACTTAAAGGGCACTGACACCCCAAACGTCGTATTTCTTTTATTGTCTAAAACGATGCAAATTGTAACCATAAACACGCAAAAAATACCGGATCACAAAAAACAAAAATTTCCTCACGCGCGCGCGCTTTTTTATTTTTGGCGTTTTTCTCTCCCGCTTTTCACCTCCTCGCTTCTTTTCATTTCTGACGTCAAAAATCATGAAATTTAGAAGCTTTGTAGGCGACATTTTTATAACATTTAATAACGGCAATCGTAAAACATGTTTTTTTAACGCAATTGCGAACGCACTACGGCCCTTCTTTTGAAATGCCGAAAAAACGCAATTGCGAACGCACTACGGCCCTTCTTTTCGAAATACCGAAAAACGCAATTGCGAACGCACTACGGCCCTTCTTTTTGAAATACCGAAAATCGGTATTTCAAAATAGCGGCGCTCGGCACATGGAGCACTTAGGATGATCGGTGAGTCGGGGAATCGGACGAAGTTCTCTTTCTATGGTGCCCGACGACCTCTCAGACTTGGAAAAGGAAATCGTCAAACGGTCAAAACAACTGGGTTTGGAGTCTGTGTATATACTCTGTTTCATACTTAGCGTGCAACGCTGTCAAAGCTACTGGCGCGAGCGTGGGGCTTGGTGTCGTTGATCATTTGCACGCGTTCTCGCGCAAACAAAACCATAGATGAAGCCACGCGCTCGCGCCAGTAGCTTTGACAGCGCTGCACGCTAAGTATAAACAGAGTATAGTAGTTCCGATTGTGACTCGGCCGGGTCAGCCTTTCAGACGTCAAGCGTCGTCTGCTCGCCGCAATAGGCAGGCGGCACCTGGCGGCACCGCACGCACGGAGGAAACCAAACAAGAACGGTTTTTCCCGGTAAGCCGGCGCCCTTCTCTGCCGGCTCCTCACCTCCTCGCTTCGGGTCGCGGTGGCAACGGCGCGGTTTGGAGCGCTGAGGGCGTGTAAGAGAATTAACGTCGACTGCTGTACGCAGGACATCGCACGTGCAATGCAGATCTTGACGTCACCGCACTGGTGCGGATTGCACGGGAACTTCAAATTCAACATTTAAAAATATTTTTTATTTTTATTTCACAAACATTGAATTCCCAAGTTTCGAATTCTGAGGGTAATATCCGGGCATAATTTTCAATCATTTCGGATAATAAAAAATATATGATTTTGATGTGTCAGTGCCCCTTTAATTGATATGCAAACAGACAATGGTATCTCAAGAAAAATAACTGGTTTATTTATAAATTACAACCTTGAATCCAACTTCCAACCTGTTTTTTTTTCTTTACAGATTTTAAGTTTTGAATGTTTAGATTAGACGCGAAGTCCTTTGCGATGCAGTGGCTTCAAGCAGCTTCTTTCGATACGCTACCCTGTCTGTCATAGTGATGCCTGTGTTGACCAGGTATGGTCATACAAACTTCTAAATTACAATCCTAAAATTTTTTGTCTCATGGTCATCTCTCGTAGTGCAAACAAAACTCCAAAGAAAATTTAGCTTCGTACAGAAAAAAAACTTTCTGCCTTTCCACTCTGGTGAAGAAGGAAGACCAGCGGAGCTGTACAATGGAAAGTAATGGCCGGCCGCAAGTCGGCAAGCCAGAGTGGAAAGGCTGCCGCCATCTATGAGCGACGGCGGCAACCAGATACGTGGCTTGCCGCCGTCGCTTACAGATGGCGGTAGGTGTCCAGGGTTCGGTGTCTTCATGTCTTTGCGGGGACACATCCTGGGGACATAAGTCTTTGGAGCCAACAAATTTCTAAAACTTCATTTTTCTGAAAATGGCGATCTTGACCTCTACAGCTGTTGTTCTTCTGAAACTACCAGGTTTCTAATCTCGTGAGTATTCGAGCTATAGATCAATTTATAATGTCTATGAGGTTGAATGCGCATTGAAGTCTAAAACACCGTTTTCACAAAACAGAATCTTTGGACTCGTTGAAAATTTGCAGTAGGGATATCTCGACAGGTTAAAACAGTACATTAACATCTGCCATAAGCAGACCAGGGTGTCTAGCAAAATATCTTGAAATTTCCTGACTTTTCCAGATTTCCCTGACAATTTCAGGAGACATTCCCTGATGTCTGTAGAGGCGGTTAAATATACTATATGACCATGCGGCGTAGACTTTCCATTTTGCCGGGGGAGCAGGTTTGCACGAGGCTTAATCGGACTGGCGGGGGGCGGGAAGTGGGGTGCGTTTAGCCGCGTTATCGAGCATTTCTCGCCAGCATCTGGAGATTGAAGCTGACACCGAAGCACGCTGGGATTCCGACTTCACCACGTATTTGTCAATAAGCAGGCAACGTGGGCGTTATTTTGTTTACATCCTACTAGTAGAAGCTCGTTACATTGCACGTAAACAGCGTCTCAGAAATATACTAGTAATAATAATAATGGTTTATTTTTGCAGCGCCCTGCAAACAACTTAGCGTTCTATTGTGTGGTGCACAAACATAGGTGAAGTATTATACATTTAAGAGAAAATACAAAATTATCAAAGACAAACTAACAACAATACACAAGCAAAAATAAAATAGTTCAAGGCCCAGATCGCGGAGGCTCTCGCCCCCCCCTCCCTGGATCTCACTAGGGGAGGCACGAGTCAGTTGCCCCATAGTCTACGCCTATGCATATGACCATTACCACAGAAGGTGTTGAGCATTGAGCACTGTGAGGATCATTTTTGCACGGGCTTAATCTAACTTGCATATACCAAAATATTCAGGTTCGTTTAGTCCGGATTAAACGAGCACTTTCTTCCGCCGCCATCTTCAGTGAAGAGGCCACTTCCGGAAACACAATGAAAACACGACGCTCAACCACGCATGTCAATAAGCGAATGGCAGCATGGCGCATTGCCGCCAGATGCACACTTTCGGATACCTTCCGGCTTAATGCTTGAATTGGATTGGGGTCTGCGGCTTTCCCATCTGTTACTAAACCAGAAGCTCTTACTGAATCCAGCCTAGTGTCGTGCCCTCATACCAATCCAATCCAAGGCTTGGACTGGATTTGTCGGCTGTTCCCTTTGCATCGGGTAGCACGCTGTACATCGGGTGAGCAGAGCCCCATGGGACGAATATGCAGCGAAAAATCGACGAATTTTGCCCGGCGGCTTTTGCTCTACGCGTGGCATCAACACAGTGGCTGCTACGTCACGCGCAAAGCGAACGTGCCGTCGGGCGGCGTTCGCCAGTTATTCGTCGCATAATTCGCTCCATGGAGTTCAGCCTTAAGCAGAATTTACAGTAGACTCTCATTAATTCAAACTCCAGGAAGTCACAGTTTCAGTTTGAATTATCAAGTTTGAATTATCAGAAATTCATCCAAATATGATACTAGACAACATTATGATTTGTTACATGGATAGCTACACATACAAAGCAGATTTCTGCCAGTTTCCTCTTCATAGGCCTAATTATAAGCAAGAACAGGCATAATACATTGGTGAAAGAACTGTGACGTTAAGTTTATTCATACGGCAAAAAAGTGGTCGATTGTGGACTGTTTAGTCAGCACATACGATCTCAAAACAAAATTTTCAATACCAGCCAACGCTAAGTAGCTCCTTGCGGGACTCTTCCTTTGCAGACAGAAACTTCCGGAGCTGAGCGATGTGCTCAAAGGCCTCTGTGGTTGTAACAATTGGTAGTGGGTCATCTTTTTCTTCGTCATCATCTTCACTCTCACTGCTGCACTGCGCTGGCATTACTTCCTGTACTATGTCCTCTAATGAGTCATCACGACAACCAGGCTTGTACAAGATACTCACTAAAAGTATTTAAGTTAAGTTACTGAGTACCACGAAAAATAGTAACTGAGTAGAGTACTAAATACTCAAATTTGTAAAGTAATTGAGTAAAGTACCAAATACTCCAAAAAAGTAACTCGTTACTTTCAAGATACTCTCAAGTTACAATTTTCTCTGCAATTAATTGTCAAGCACAACCAAAGTCAGAAAAAAATTCGTGGTTTTTTTTTACTCTGTAGGGACGTAGGGACGGATTTTGACTTTCGAGGAGTTTGTAGGGACTTTCAGAATGGAAAACTCGAAAGGCTGCTACGCTCGCAACATTCGCGCTAACAACGTCGTTCATAGCTGTTTAATCTTTTTTTTTTTTTTTTTGGGGGGGGGGGGGGGGGTGTTGAGTGCAGGAGCACTTGAGCCCGAACGGGGGCCCTGGCCCCGGAGCATCGAGTTGCGCTTGCTACGCTCACTCGAGTTACGGTAATCCAAATGTTTGCCTCAGTGAAAGCGTTCATTGGAGGCGCGGCGCTCGGCTCGCGAGGTCGCCTGTCGTCTTGATTATCGTCTTCGTTCGAGCCTATCGTCTTGATTATTTCTGCCTCGTGTGATGTGCTATTGAGCACGGCTTGGGGAATACCTGTGCCATCAGATTGCGCCAACCAACCAATTGTGGAGCGGACCGTCCCTGAAAAAAGTGAGTCTATAGACCTTTCCATCGCTTATCACCAGGGTGAAAAATGCAGAGTCACTGAGCTGTGGACGCGTGCGCAGCGTCTTATATACCACACAGCAGAGCAATAGCGCATGCTCAGAAAGCGCTCCACAGCACAGCAGACAAAGATGGTAGAGCGCAGGCGATTGTTGCAAATGTTTGTTAACGTAAGGTCCTAATAACCAGGGTGTTCTTCAAAATGCTGATCCAAGTTTTAGTGACTGTTGTATGTTATGCAATAAACACTAGTAAGTTCTTAATTTGTTATACTGAATACCTGGATTAACTTGTATTTTTCCTTTCACATATTCAATCTCGTGTTTGTAAAACAAGAAATAGCTAATTAATCAGTTGTAACGCGCTCACGGAGAGGTACAGAAGGCAGGCTCACTCAAATGAGCAAAATAAATAAAATACAACTATTTTTCCCCTGTGGGGACAACCGTAGGGACATTTGCACACCCGGGTAGGGTCAAACAGGAACTTTTTGGCACAGACGTGGGGACTTTCCGGTTCGGCCATCTGACAACACTGCCGTGGTGGGCGCCGGCGGTCATTCGTGCTACCGAAGGCAATGCTGCGTACGCCGCGAGCGATGGGCCGCCGGATTGGAGCCGTGTAGTCGCGTCTTACGAGTCTTGTGTGCGAAGAGAGCCCAGTGAAACGAACGAGCGGTGTGTGCGACTGCGTGCGGATGCAAAGGCATTTCTGAAGCTGGAAGGCTTTCTTTTATATGCTTTCACTCCATAACATAGAAAAATAAACTCCGGTTTACTGTCGACTCTTACCAGACACTCGTAGAACCCACCCTCTCTCCGACACAAGTGCCCTCCCTCTGGCTTGTAGCCTTGTACACATGTTATGCTTTCACCCGCATGCCCTTCTGCTTCGGAATCTCTGTTGCCCTTGGGCTTGGCCACAAACAAATTGTAAGAAAATGCGCTTTGACGTTTTGCCCAGTTAGAAGACACGATACGCGTCCGCTCGGCTTGAGGCTGCGACACCTGCTTCTCCGTGTCACCTCTTTCAGCAGAAGCACGGAAGTGCACTGTATTACCTGACACGAAATGTATCTGCAATGGCAGGGCGCCTAGCCAAAATAACTGGAGTTAATATTTTCCAAGCTTCCCGCCTCTAAAGAAAATAAAATATAGAAAGTAACTTAAAAGTAACTTTAAAATGAGTACAAGTTACTTGAAAAAAGTATTTAAGTTAGAGTACTAAATACTGACGTTCGAAAGTATTTGCAAGATACCAAGTTACTCACAAAAGTATTTAAGATACAGTAACTTGAGTAGAGTATTTAAGTTACGTACAAGTCCGCGACAAACACACACATCGTCAAGACTAGCATATTCCGCCAACTCGGCGTTCACATTATGTGCTTCAAGGCCAGATAGCATGATGCCAGTGAGCTGTTCCTCATCCTCGATGTCGTCTTGGTCATCATTGCTAGTTTTGAAGCACATAATGTGAACGCCGTTTTCCGCTAATGTGTGCCCGCTTGAGCCCCGTTGAGTGCGCTTCTTCCGAGCACCGATGCACTGCGGAGAAGCAACACTCTGCGAAAGCAAGCTCCGCGGGTATTGCTTCTCTGCGGTGCACCAGTGCTTGGAAAGAAGCGCACTCAACGGGGCCGCGAGAACAAAAAAGTATGAATTAAGCGAAAACGCCGTTCGAATTAAGCGGCTTATAAATACATTAAAAACATAGCGGAAACACCAAAATTTTCAAATCTGTTTGAATTAACCGGAAGTACGAAATATCCGAGTTTCAATTATCGCGAGCCTACTGTATTGCCCATTTTTCTGCCCCCAAGTCCTCAAGTCTTTGCTCAGGGCACTCGATGGCGTTTCCGGCTCATTTTCCCTGGACTGGGCTCGCTTTTCGACAATATCCCTGACAATTCCCTGATTTCTCCAGGTAATTAAAATTTCCCTGACCATTCCCGGTTTTCCCGGCCGCTAGACACCCCTGGCAGACCTATGAATACATTCAAATAGCATTGAGGGTCGCATAAAGAAAAAGGCAAAGGAATCCAATCATTTCACGTGTAAGCAATTTTTATTGCGTGTATTTATAATAAAAATAAAAATGGCAAACTTAATCTTCTTACAAAGTAGACATCATTCGCGTTTCTGTGTTAGGTGTACATGGTTCCCCATGGGAAATTTGAAGCCATGTTTCATGGTAGTTATTTAGCTCTGCATTATTGCCTCAAGTAATATGAAATCGGTCTAGGCAAGAGATGCTTGTGAAAAATTACTTTACTAGATTTCTTGGCAAGCCACGCAAGTCGAGATCTAGTTACTGCATCACAACATTCAGACTGCAAGACGAGACTAGACAAATAAAGTTTATGTAATGAAATCCATTGCACGCATAATTTTATATATATTAAATGTTAGTCTGATGCGAGGCATTTGTACAATAATCTAATAAGAAAAATCACATTGTATACATTGTGAAACAATTTATATAAGTGTAAACATTTCAACAGATATCCATCTGGTTAGGAAATACAAAATCCTAGATAACGACTTAACACAAAATCTTGATATGGCAATACCGCAAATTTTGGATAGTCCGAACTACGACGACACTTTTATTTTGACGATACATGCTTGACTCATGCGTGCCTTCGCTGACCCGACGGCACAGTAAACATTACTCGACGCCAGGCGTCGTTTGGCCAATCAACCTTTGATCCTGCCACAACAAATCACCACAAGGGCACTTCTTGCACCCTTGGAGACAACGGCACGCACCAAAGTCACCAACCATTCATCATACAGATCATCACTCACAATTCATTACACGCGTCACTCTCGTATCACGGAACGAGAAACCCACCACAAATTCCTCCCTCACAAAAGCAGAGGCGAGGCGTCTAGGCGTTCGCTATGCCACTCCCACAAAGCATTAAGGATGTCTCTCAGCGAAAACGATTACGTCTCAGCCAGGGATTACAAGAGGCAGATGCATCCAAGAACTCGTTTGAAAAGACCCTGGGGCTGCTCAGCTCTCCCCGACGCAGCGACCTCTTAGGATAGCGGTGCAACACGTTTAAATGCACTCTAGGAAACGCATGGACGTTGACGACAGTCGGTTTCATACATCCAGAAGGTATTTCAAGGTCAGTTTTGCAACAGGCAAGGCTACAACACTCGAGTATCTCCACTACTGGGGCACCGTGTCGGAGCTGTTACTCCGCATTCGGTAACCGCATGATGCTCGGCGCATGCGCCGAGCAGCGGGTCCCGATCAACTCGGCAACTGCCGACGACATTGCATACAAGACGCCGAGTGCTGGTGAGCCTTTCTCACTTGGTCACCGCACAATGCGACATGGGCAAGGAACAGCAAGGATGGGATCGCCGACCGCACGGTGGAACTACGAAGCTTTCGTGCAGAGCAGAATCGGGATCACGCCGAAGGCGGGGCCGTAAGAGTGGCGTGGCTGCGCCACGGCCTCTGGAACGCACCTATGGCTGGTGTGTTTACCGCCTGATCCTGCCCATGCATCCCGCGATGCAAAATTGCATCATAGGAGCCTTGCGTGTATGCTGTCGGATGTCGCAATCCTGGCAGCTGGTCGTTGAAATGCCGGCAAAAAGGCAAGGGTCGCCGTCGTTGCGGCGTCCCACCTTGCATCTGCTTTGGCTTCCATCGACTGGCTGTTGCAGCAACCTTTGCCAGGATCACGAAGGGCAAAAGTGTGACGTCTGTATACAACGTCGTCAGAGACATCGGGGGACCATTTTTGAGAGTGCGGTAAACACACCAGACGGAAACGCAATCCAGGCACCATAGTGCCACCTGAGGTGTTGGTCCCATCGCTTGAGGCCTAGGTGGCCCTCAGCTGGGCCATTATGTCCGTGTAGACCTCTCCAAAGACTGCCCTGTTGTGGGTCACCAGCCGGAGGAAGGTTCCCGCGATCTGCGTCAGCTCCTTTTCCAGGGTGGACAGGCCCGCGGGGATCTTGGTGGGTCCCACGCTGGCGGACGACAGGGTCAGCTTGATGAAGTCCAGGATGCGCATGGCTGATGTGAGGACAAGAAGGCGCACATCAGGCTCTGGCCCGTTTTAGCCGGCCCACTTTAGCGAGCTCTCTCGCTCGCGTTCTAGTCGCCGTTCTCGAGTTAGACGTAGGGATGGAGACTTTCGGCTTTAGGAAACTTTCCGAAAGTAGTAGTAGCTCAAAGGACGTTAGATGTAGAGATAGCATAAAGACCTCCAGCTCCACAAACCAAATCATTCAAAATTCAGTGCGCACAGAGGTGTCGACCTTTGTTAAAAAAAAATGTTGGCACCGTGGACATCTTGCGGCTTTACATGCGCCACGTGAAATGTGCTAGTTCACCGGTTCCCAATTAGCATTTTGGGTATAGGGATGGCGCTCGAGTACAGAATTGTGACGAGTACCTAGCCTTCCCGCAAGGCCAAAGTGCACGCAGCACAAGTGACATCTCGGTTCAAGCGATGACAAGAGCCCCAGCCAGTCGTGAAAGTATGCAACTCAAAAGTCCCGTTCCCGAAAGGTGCCGAGAGACGGTGCAGCAAGCTCCACAAGCTAAGAACAAAAGGGTGTGTCAAGTCTAAAGCTTAGAGTAAGCAAAAATTAATTTTCTCTTCAGAACCACCTTTCATAATTTGGCAGAAACATTTATGAAGCAGGGAAGTCAACTGCAACGGCAATGAAAGAAGTCAAGGGGAAGTGCAGAGATACTCCAGAAGCCGGCAGACGTCATACTTAAATGAGTAGACCGACTTGACAATACATACAAAACAAATCCATTAGACGTTTTGCCTCCCACGAGAAGAGGCATCATCAGTATGTGCACAGCAAATGCAAGGGCCTATCTTAATGCAGGGATATTCGCAGGGGCCAAGGTCAACTTTCTTTTTAACGAAAAAATTGATACATATACACCAGCCAAGAGTTTAGTTTTTGGTGACATAGCAAATTTTGGGTCAACGAAAAAGATCCGGGCAACGCTTTGGCTCTAGCATCATATACTCAGCAGACTGGGCCCGCCGGCCAAGTATAACCTAGAGAGAGGAGGGCCATGGCTTTTGTTACAAGTCAACGCATCAATGGATCTAACAGGTCGAACCTCTCCTCCCTTACCAAGGCCACAACTATCTTGGCCAGAAAGGAGCAGTGGGGTCCACGAAAGCCGTTGGAATCTAAGTCGGTGTACTTGTTTGAATTTTGTCTAGGAGACGAGACTCCTTGAACTGTTCAGCGCACATGAACCCTTGGATCCACCGAGACGGAGCGTCCAACTCACTGAGGAGCTTGCGTATGTGGTGTTCGGCAGAGGCCATGCTGACCACCTGGTCGTACAGCATGCGCTCCTGGCTCAACTGCAGTGGGGCAAAGCCATGCTTCTGCAGGCTCTCCTGCACCTCCTTGATGGCCTGGCTGGCAGCACACTTCAGCTTCTCCGCCAGGTCTTCCTCGCTGCAAAACCCACCAGCGAGGTTCCTTGAGCACGCTACCAACATTGTCTTGGAGGCAGCCAGCTATATGGCCGGCACTCAGTGGACGCAAGCGCATACGTAATAAAACGACTAGCCAGAAAGGGGCCGGTTACAGTACTGGCAGACAACAGAAGCGGTGAAAGTTTTGCTTCATAGAAATAGAATAGAAAATATTTCTGTACCTCGATTAATGCATTCTTTAGACAGATTTATTTGTTGAGGACACCGAGCTCACCATTACTCCGAACCAAATACAAAGAAAAGTGGGTGGAAGTGGCCTTATCTGCAAGCACACTTTTGCGCAGGCAGACTTGGAGATGAGGCCCATTTTCAGAAACTGCAGTTCCGACTCAAAACGGAAAGCAAAACGGCCTAGCTTTCTGAGTACGTAATACTCTGGGTGAACCCCTTCTTTAACAACATCATTGCTTTTGAGGTGAAAATCACTCCAGCTGAAACTGGATTACAAAACTGGTCTCGGCTGAAACCAGTTCCCAGCTGAATCCAAATGGATTTAGCTGGGACCAGTTCCATAATTACCTGAACTCCACTGGATCCAGCTAGAACCAGTTCCAAAATCGATCTCAATCCAACTGGATGCAGCTAAGACCAGTTCCATAATCCACCTGAATCCAAGTGTATTCAGCTGGGTCCATAGAGTTCATATATACTAACTCTAGAGGACAAGGTCCCACATTTTCCCATGCGTTCTGGCTGCCTCAAGCGGCGCCAGAATGCAAAGAATTCACATACCTAACGGTAGAAAGATATTCGCATTCCTTTTGAAGCTTTCTTTTTTCATAGCACGCAGGTGTACAGCACCGCGTCAATGCAAAACTAAACCAGATAAACAGCTTCGCACTATGGTTTTGATAGGCGCACCCGAGAAAACGAAACCGCGTAACCACCAGATTTCCGAGATTTCGACAGAAGGGAAGTTAATGCAGCGTAATGAGTATATTACTTTTCATAAGCGTTAGAATAGCTCAGAACTTAGTTTACAACATTATATTATCACTGTTTATTTTGCTGAGTGTTTTCAATCTTCGCGATTACCACTGCGACTGTCGTGGGCGTACCAACTGGGGGGGTAGGGAGGACTTGCCTTTCCCAGTTCTTAGAGTGGCGGCGCAAGGCATGTGTTTTGCCCCCTGAAACAGTTGCCACTAGGCAGGGCAAATACTGTCCGTCGGCACCCAACAGATACCACGGGCACCACCCCCCACCCCAGGGGTGCTGGTTTGCCCCCCCCCACTCAAAGACAAGTTGGTATGCCACTGGCGACTGTTGTCCTTCAGCTGACAACATTGGTTTCTTTTCCTCGAGTTCCGTCACGCTCTTCCGTGATCTTTCACATGTCGGCGCACAGGATTTGCCACTCCTCCTCACCCACCTTTACCCCCTGGCTGGGACCAGTTCCATATTCTATCTGAATCCAGCTGGGACCAGTTCCATCATCCATCTTGTTGTGCTTAGCCTAACTGAAGATTGAAGAAACAACCATGGCAAAACAACACAACAAACAAGAGAACATGGCCGCCCTACTGTAACCGTCACACCATGCTTCTGTAACTGTTCTCTTCATGCCTTTATTTATCCAAGTAGACGAATAAATTCCAGTTAACAACCATATGAGTATAACTGGATCCAACTCAAGACTAGTGTCTATATAATTGATCTCAATCTTGCTGGGATCAGTTCCATAATCCAGCTAGGTCCCCAAGGCCGTGGCAGCGTTCCTCACCTGCACTTCCCACAGCCCTGGAGTAGCAGCCGGGTGTGGCTTCTGAGGTCCTCCTTGAAGTCCGAAATGTCCTGCAGGGATGCCCCGCCCACGCTGTGCGTCACCAGCAGCACGCTGGCCACCAGGGCGCACTCTTCCACCTGGGCCCCCAGCAGGGTGAAGCGCTCACGGTCCATCGACAGCGTCTGCAAACATGCGGCAGTTGGCCATGAGAGACTATCCTCTCCCAGTGTTAAACCCTGTGCCGCATGTCTAGTCTCATAAGTACAAAGTAAAGTGTGAGCCCAATTGGTTCTTCAAAGGGACTGCATAAATCAGCTTGTGAATGTATTGTTTTATGATGGAATACAGAGGTGCCTATAGGTGGTGCATTTAATATTCAGAAGTATGAAGAACCTGAGCTCTCCCAAGTTCAAAAAAAAAAAAAAAAAAAAAGGATTCTTTTTTTTTTTATAAAAGAACATTTAGTTGAGCCTTTTTTTTTTTTTGTGAAATCATCAAATGGCATTGTGAGGCACTGCGGTCTTTCGTGACGAAAAGGAATACGGGTCGAAAGAAAAGGAAATAAATCCTCTATGTGTGTTTTACTTGTCCTTGCATTTATTCTTTCAATAATAGCCCCAAATGGGCTCACCTTCAACTTAAAGGACAATCAATATTTTTTAACTGGGGCTATGACTGTTTTCAGCTAAAGCAGTGTCCCAGAATTAAAAGGAACACATCTTTTTTCGATATTGTGTGTAGTTTTCTAAATATCGTGGCTCATTGTTTGGTTTCGGGACATCTACGGAGAAAATCCAAAACTGTCTGCTAGAGGGATGGCAACACCGATCATTAGCCGTGACAGCCACGATGTCACGTCACGAGGACTGTACACGGGTACAAGCAACCAACTCGCAGCTCCACCAGCGACATGACGTCACAAGGGTGCTGCAGCGCCAGTGTTCCTTGACTAGAAGATAAACTGCTTGCCACCCACTAAAGAGCGGGTGGTCGCATCTTTAAAACTGGTTTTAGTGGAGTATGCAGATTTACTTTGACGGAATATTTTGTGCCACTAAAGCGATACCAGTCATTTATTTTGCTTTCGTTTTCGACTGCAGTTGCACTTTAAAGACTGGCTTACATTTTTCCTCCTACATTTTGCAAAAGCAGACACCACAGTGGCCCACCATGTTGTCTGACAATTTCACACAAACTGTACCTCGCTCGTCAAAAAAAAAAGAATGGTTTGAGTTTTAATTTACGCTGCAAAGGTGGTTGGACAGCGAAGCTGTGGCATCACCTGCAACGATTGCCCACTGCAATATAGACCCTCTTTGTGGCAAACGCCACGAGGTGGTGCTCCAGTCTTTGACATCCCAGAGAACTTTTGGTTGATAAAAAGAATGAACAAAGGCCACCTTAACACCGCTGCATGAAATGGAGATGAAACATTTAACCACCAATTCTCCAGGTGAACGCCAAAAGAATGAAGGAGTGCGAGATCTGTTAAAATGTTTCGAGTATTCTTGTAAACCAACTTGCCTCCTCCAAGATGTAATATTGTACAGCTGAAGGCCCTCGTTAAATCTCAAACTCTGTTGTCCGTGTAGCATTTATGTTTTCTAGCACTGGAGACGTAAGCAATATCAACAGGTTTGCAAAGACGGTGCTACCAGAAGTAGCTTAGAATGCAAGCGGCAGTTCATGTTTGTAAAGAGCAAAAGTGTTAATACCAAATGATTGATGAAAGAAAAGTAAATGCACTGTACCAAAACTTTTTTTATATATGAAAGACTTCATACAGCTGCCGTCGCCGCGGCAGCTTATGCAATGGCAGCGGCGCTATAACTGCAACCTTCACCAAGAAACGCATGCAGGGAGCACACCATGCTTCGCATTGTTCGCACGCGCCTTATCACCTATCACGTGGTTTTGACACTTGTTTGGTGGTTTTCTTATTGAAACAAGTGTCGAAACCACATGATAAATGATGAGGCGTGTGTGAACGCTAATAAGCCGTGCGCGATGGATCATATTCTGTCAACTACTGTTCTGTACTGACAGACACGAAAAAACCCGGCCAACGAGTCACATACAGCTTTGCTGTAAAACTATTTTTTGCATTTTGTTAGTAAAAAAACACTGAAAAATATTTTTAGATCTTTTTTAAAGGGTTATTAGGACACAGTTTTTGTACATAAAATTTGTTAGAAATATTTTATGTAGTTTCACACAATTTATATGTGAGGGTAGCCCTGCTCTAGGCCTTGCCCGGTGCTTAGCTAGCTAAGCACCTTTCCTGAGCTATAAGTGGTTTGAGAGATGAATGACGTGTGGAATGTTTGTTTTGAAATTGTTTCCCCCTGCCATAATACTCTTTTATTAGACACTTTTTTTCTTTTTCTTTTTGAGAAAAACTATATAGATAGTCATTATTTTTTTTTAAATATTACAAGATTGTTTCTTTGTTTTGTTTTTCGGTTTCAAACGATAACAGACATGGCTGCCGGCATTCGCGTTGAGCATTTGACACACTGCATAGCTCTTTGAGCTTGCCTGTTTTTATGAGTGCGAGTTCCTTCACGTTCACCGAAGTGTTTAGCGCAAGATCGTCTCAACAAACGTAGTTTGCAGCAAACAACTGTCGCAAGTACATGCCTTCGGAAGCGCTGTGCGGGTGCCTGTTTTCGTAGAGGAACTGGTGTAAGCCTAGCATCCCATGTTAGCCATTTTGCTCGATCTTGATTGATTTGTTCATTTGTGCATTTTGATGCTGAATAAATGTGTCGGTTTCCGCAAAGCGGCCTCGCTACTCTGGGAATCGTGCAGCTGTCGTGTCTGCGACCCTGGTTTCAGTACTGAGAGGTAACCTACACAGGTAAGAACTTGCAAGCCATTTGACTGAAAGAAATCAGGTGTTTTCCTTGCAACAGGTTTGTCCAGGTATGTTTCCATCAGTTCGCTTCGGAAGGTACTTACCGTAAAATACCGTGGAAGCGCCCACTCAAACCTCGGAGATAATCGCAAAAAACGAAAGACTGGCCCTTCTCCGGTCATGAATTTTACATATAAATGTACTGTGCATATTTTCTCAGATCCTACAAATTTGGGAATGGGCGCATAGAGTGGTGTGGGCGGATGCACGGTATTCTACGGTAGCTATCAAATTTTAGACAGTGCACCTGGCTTGCTAAGTCGAATACTTTTATGTTACATTTAAACTGTTCGTCATGATGCCCGCCCACCTTCCTCGCGGACGCTTTGCGAGGAAACAACAAGAACAGAAAAGCTGAAAGGACTGCACATTTTGTTCATTTTTTTAGTTCTTAAAGTTGCATTTTATTGCGCATCGACAGACACTGACAGACAGTCGTATTAGACCGTAGCTCGTGCATGATGGGACGCTAGAACACCGTTTCATGGTCGTCTGGCGATCGTCGCGGACAGATTCAGACGGGAGCGAAATAGCAGACACAGAAGCGACGGCGGACAAGGACGCACCGTTTTCATGACCACGTTTGATGGGTGTTCTATGGGTGGTTGTAGAATGCGTCCTAATTGCAGATGATGCCGTACACTGCCGCGCGTCTGCCTGCACGACTAGCAAACGGTCTAGACAGCGGGCTAGAGCGCACCGGACGTTGCAACAGGGAGACGCATGCCTGCAAACCTGTTTACCCGAGCAGCCAAGCCAATCGAGCAGTAATGGGCGGGGCTACCATTCTGTGGGCAGTGCCTAAGAGGGTAGTGAACTCCACCTAAATTGAACCTAACGTCGTAAATATTGCTAAAAAAAACTTTCTTTGAGGGAGGGTGGAGAATTAAGGCAAAAATATGCATTCCCAGCCATTTAAGGGAGAACACTGGTCTTGGAGCTTTTTTTCTTATTTTATGACTAAACCCAATGAAACTGCACAAGCTTGTTCAGCTCTTTGTGCTGATTTCATATATCTGGTCATTTTCTCAGTCAGTAGAATTTTCCTCAAAATAATTAAAGCTTGCCTGCCTTTGTTTGGAAAAACGATAGAAGAAAAAGTGCTTAACGAAATATTCTTTTTAACACATGGCTAGATACTACGAAGTGTAGAGAATACAATGTTGGAAGCACTTTTAAAATAAACTCATTATTAGTGATTTTACCACACATTGAAGTTCAGTGCTCAATGCATGGCTAACAAGTTATAAAGCATAAGATCAAATAGAAAATTTTCTAGACTCATATTAAAAAATCTGCTCTCAACCTTGTATGCTTCACACATTCAGCTACACATTTCAGGAACGGTTATATTTCTATCTGCTCTAGATGCTGAGATATCCCACCTGCCAATTTTCAACGAGTCCAAAAATTGTGTTTTGTGAAAACAATGTTTCAGAGTCAACCTCAACGCACATTCAGCCCACATAGATATTAGAAATTGATTTATAGCTCAAATATTCATCCACGAAATTATAAGCCTGGTAGATTCAGGAGAACAACAGCCATTGCCGTTTTCAAAATAATGAAGTTTTTGGCTCCAGAGACCCATGTCACCCCTTAAAGCGACTGTGCAACGATTTTAATGTTGAAAGAATTGGCAGTTTGAATTTTTTATATTGTTGGTGCAAGCCCAAGTGACCGAAAACGCGTCACCTTTCCCCGAAAAACTGCTATTCTGCTGCGTAATCGCAAAGCAAAAACTAATTTTTGCCGATCTGCAGCCGCCTGTCGGGGTTACGGGAACTAAAATGACACCGTCTCTGGAGGTACGCGGAAGTCAACAAAACCTAATCCCCCTCCGCTGCTACACTCGCCGTCAGCCCCGCGGTGAACGGTCCTTTGTGTCGATCGCTCGCCGCGACCTTCGACGAGGCTAATCCTTTCAAAGTTGACAATCGCCGAGGAAGCGGCTGGTCTCTGAAGAGAGGCCCCAAGGGGAAACTACGTGAACCTCCAGAGTACGTCACTCGAAAGTCGACGTGGAGAGTGGAGGGGCACTTTGACCTTCGATTTGTTTCATTTTTTTAAATAAGAACTAGCGCTCGCAAGAAAATACGGTTTTCTGCTTTTCGTTCCATAGGTGATGCCGATTAATTTCCGCGGTTAATTGGCCAAAGTCTGAAAATTGTTGCACAGCCCCTTTAAGCCCTTTAGAGAAAACATGTTTTCTCTTATTTTAGTGGGTATAAAAGAGGGGAGGAGAAAGACCTAGCATCCCCTTTTCTTCGGCCCTCACCTCGGGGTACTCCCAGCTCGGGTCCCAGCACAGCAACTGGATGTAGGCCTTGGCCAGCACCACCGCAAACGGGGCCCAGATGCCCCCGGTCCGTTCAACACAGGGTCCGGGCTGTACTGGGCACTCAGGGCTCGCAGCTCCTCGTGGCTCCTGCGCAGCCAGGCCCGGGTGTGCACCAGGGGGTCCAAGCCGGGGCTGAGCAGCGCCTGGGTCTCCAGGTATGCCCGGAACTTCTCCCGGGCGTAGCCCACCGATTGCGACTGGATCAGGGGCCGGGCCTCCTGGATGGTGAAGTTCACCATGTCCAGCTTCATCACCTCCAGCTGGTCCATGATTCCCCTGCAGGAAAAGGGACAGCACGGGCCACAGGGGCGTCACAACGGGAGTGGAATGCCGCAAATTACAATGTGTAAACTAACGTCTCCGAGGGACGGCCCTGCAGGAATTGGTTTTTCAACATATATCATGCTGCAATTTACTACAAAGGTGCAAGCAGGTTAAAGTATGTCTATATTTAAAAAATTAAAAAATACACTTACCTAAAAAAAAAAAAAAATCCTATTCTGGACAATTTACACCACCACTTCGCAGACAATGGAGGCATATGGATAAGTCCTGCCAACAGATCAACATTGCATTGAGAGAAGCGCCGGCCGATTCGGGTTCTCTGTGAGATCGTCTGCTACTAGCAAGAATAGGCCAGCACTCCCTCGACGCCGCATGCACCCTCTGTCTGCAGCACTTCTCTCTACGCGTGCATCGTCTGCGAAGTGGCGGCATAGGTTGCCCAGAACAGGTTTTTGTTTTCTTTTGAACGAGGCAAGTTCATTCCTTGATCCTTTTTGAGTGTAAGCTTCTGATCACTTGCTTACACCTGTCGTAAATTGCAGCGCAATACGTTGAAAACCCAATTTTTGCAAGCCGTCTAAAGTGCCTTAGAGGCAGTACACACGCTATAGACTACTTCCAAAAACCCCTCGCACGGATGGGCGTGTTGCATACCTGGTTATGCCACGGAGAGGGGTAGCAGGTTATTAATCGCCCCATTGACAATGTGGTGCATCATAGTACTGCGCGAAAATAAAGTCGGTCTGCTCGCTTGCATTCTGCCCATTCGTCTTCGTGGGTGTCCCACGAGTACATATATGTTCTCACTTCGACCAGAAAAGTATACTGACCCGCTCGCAAATAAAGGATGAGAAGGCCAGAAATACAAGCAAAATGTATCGCCTTTGCATACCTGGGCAGTGGCATTTCAGGTTATTGCCGAGGCAGGTCGTGGTAAAGGAAAAGTGATGGAAAATTCGGGACCGCCAGTCGTGGGAAATACGGAATACTGCCGTAAAATACAGAAGGAGGATCCACCCCACTTTCACTGAAAACTGGGTTAATCTAGACATGGGCACTAGTCCGGCCAAATCAGGCGCTTAACTTATAATTTGCAGAACTACCAAGTTTGGAAAATGTTAATAGTGGGTGCTTGAACAAAGCGGGTGCTTTCACGGCATTTTAGGGCAAGTCCTACGGCTACACCCGCAAAAATACGCTGCTTAAAACGGATGGGTTGAAAGTTGAGAGATCATGCAGTAGCGCGCATACCTCCTTGCTACCGACTTCGCGAAGTTCCGAGTTCAAATTCCTCTCGGGGCTATGACTTTTATTGCTTAGCTTTGTTTATTATAATTGTAACCCACAATCAGGCTCCACAACCACGTTCCACGGCAAAATGCGAGCCGTGGCGGGGACGAGCAGCATAGTTGCGATGGTTACCAGACGACAAAAGACCCGGATACGTTTGAAACCGAAACTGCACTGCAATCGCGCGATGTAGGGCTATACGACTAACACAAGAATGCCAATAAATAACTCAATGTTTTCATCACACCCAATTTATCATTTGAATATTAAATAAAGTTGAATATCTGTTCCAACCTTTTTACATAGCTACACCGTGACGTTTTGCGGCTCGTGCTGCCAAGGGGTGCACACACGGTTGTTTCGGACAGTCCAAAAACCAGATTTTTAAACACGGTTCACAGAATGCCGACCTGATATTTCACCGTCATACTGGAATCAATGTCTCCGTGGTCTAATGAACATTAAAAAAAAATGAGATGCAGCAAACACATTTGTTGACCCCTTTAAGGGCTGTGGTGATACACTGGCTCTGCCATGTTAAGCTGCTCTAAAGCCACCGTCACACTGCTTATACGTAGCACAAAAGACAATCTGCAGATGCTGAGGCATGTTTATTCCTTGTATATGGCAACGCTGTCACATTGGCCATGTAAAAAACTGTCTGCAAACATGTTCGAAGCATATATATGTATGAAGCAAACGTGTTTAGGATATTCCTGTGGCATGTCCGTAGGTACCGCATTTGCTCGAATAATGGCCGCGCTGTTTATGAGCAAAGCCCGTGGGTCTGCTTTCCCCGGAGCACGGGGATAGCGAATCACCGCGATCGGCAGAAAAATGGCAGCGATTTAAGGGACAGAGACGACGTCTTCACACGAAAATTCTATCTGCTCAGACAGCATTCTTACAAAGAATCGTGTTCTCGACCTCGTTATTCGCCGCATTTTTTTATGCAGAACGCAACGATTGGCTGTACGTGTGCTCTGCGGGCAAGTAGACATGGGAGCCTTGTTCGTAAAAGGTGCGGCTATTACTCGAGCAAATGTGGTACTCCTGTCGCCACGTCTGCAGCGAACTCCGTGTCGTTTGTATAGTGAATGAGCAGAGTGACCGTGGTTCGTGCAAACGCAGCGTGCTCCCACCTGAAGAGCGGCACCACCCCTTTAATCTTGAGCAGGTCACGCACGCTGGCGTCCCTGACCGGGCGCACATGCGGGCCATGAGCGAGATCAGCAGCCGGGCATAGTAGCCAAAGTCGAGGGTCCCGTGCTCCGCCTGCTGCCGCACCAAGGCAACGTCCAGTCCCTCCATGATCTCTGCACGCAGGCTCGTGTTGTGGGGGAGCAGGAGCCCCAGCAGCGTCTGCGCCCATGCACGCGCCAACGTCCCTCAGGGCACCCTGTGTGCTGGTAGCAACTTCAGTCTTTGGCGGAAGCTCGGTTGAAATTGTAACCGTAACGTTTTCGGCCCGTTACACAAATAAATTTGTTTGCCTAACTCTCCGTCAATAAACGTAAGAAATAGACACAAATGCCACCCCTTTCTATTTTGTTGTCTTTCGTGAAAGTGGCCTTCTGTACGTATTTCCTTTCAAAGGTCACATATAAACTGGAGGAAGGTCAATACTGCCAGAAGCATGTCGAATCAAGCTCTCCATTATCTCACTAGTTGTCCTCAATGCTAGCAAAGCTATGGTCATGAGACAGTGGCTCTGCAGAATGCTTTGTGTGCATAAGCATTCACGCATGGAAAGAGTGCTTTTTGGAAACCAAGCCATCAGGTTTATGGCTTCGCCAGTGACGAAGACGACTACCGTAAAATGCCGAGCGAGCACCCACTAAAAATATGAAGATAATCGCGAAAATTGGGGAATGGGCGCTTGTTAGGTCATTAATTTTACCTAGTATATGTATCTACTGTGCATATTTTTGAGATGTTACAAAATTTTGGGGTGGGCACTTAGTAGGGAATGGGTGGATACTCGGTATTTTACGGTAGTGAGACGGAGTATGGGAGGTTTTCCAACGCCTCCGAAGGTGAGGACTGGCAACGGACTGTGCAGAAGGAAGACCAAGAGAGCAGACCTCCTTGGCTTCCTGGAGGAGCTGCATGGCCTGGTCATAGTTGGGAGGACTCTCGGCCAGCTGGTCTTCCAAGACCTGCCAGAACGCCTGGTGCAGGATTTTCTTCACCTTGTGCTCCAAGCTGCACAGCAAAGGCCTCGGCTGAGCCCCTTCACAGACCGTTCAGCCAAAAGGCACGCCCATGTGGCGAGGCTAAGGACACCGCATTGAGGAAAGAAGAACCCAAACAACTTTAGAGGAACTGCTCTTCTGTATCGCGATCCCCCACTGCAAGTAGCACCGTTCCCGTCAGGTCTAGGAGGAACATCTCCCAACTATTTCCCTTCGTAGAGATACTACTCTTCGTACACTGATGATCTCAAGAGGCTGGTGAGGTCGTACAAAAGAATGATCTCACTGATAACTTAAATTGCTTGTGCCATGTTAAAAGTGCCTGCTATTCTCCATACCTCTTCTCTGGGTACTCCTGCTTCTTCAGCTTGAACGTGTCGTCCATGGCAATCTCGTGGGCAAGCATCATGTTGGTCACACCGTTGGCCGTCGTCATGATCTGTTCCAAGGACACAAACCTCGGCGGAGACTCTGCGAACACAGGTTAACCTCCCTCATGTCTTCGTCGTGTCTAGTTGACGAGTCCTATACTTTGCTCACCCTTAAGCTGAGACTACAGCCAATGCCACAAGCATGAAAGCATCAGGTTGCTGCTTTTGAAACGTTCCGCAGAACGAGTGCTCGCCCTAGATATGCACGTCTCGAAGCCAGGAGTGCGGGTTAGCTCGCGCTTTGGGTGCGATCTCAGCATAAGGATGAGTGAAGTATAGTCTGCGATACATAAACCGTTGACATTCGTTGATTTTAAAACAACACCCGAGGACACGCATTGGGGGTATAAGGGCGGTGGCAGGTCGCAACGGACCAGGCTACGTCTTCAAGTAATTGAAGCGACATTTGACCTTCTCTAGCAAGTTCTGTAGCAGGCAAATGTTAGTTTGGAGCAGCCACTGACGTTTTTGTAGCAGATGCCAACATCTGTTAGCGCATCACATGAGAATGAAAAAGTGACTGCATCTCAATGAGTTCACTTGTGATATTCATATTTGTACTATTTTTCTTTCCTTTTACTTGTCTGAATATTACGGTTGACCAATAATAAAACATTATTTTTGCTTTGCTTTAAGCCCATCTCGGCACAGGTGTGGCGCAATTCTTAGCAAAAACGGCTTTTTGGTGCAAGTTGTAGCAGACTTTCATTCATGGTGCCATTTGGCGCATATGGCGCAAGCACTTACATTGCTGCGTCTTTAGAGCTACACTCCAGTTGTCACTTTGCAGCCTTACATGGACAGCAGAAAAGGAAGGTGCTCTCAAGAAATATCCCTCAGCATGCGTAAGAAGAGGCCGAAAGAATGCCTGCAAGACCGCACAAGGCTCTAGATTTTTTTTCTTCGCATGGAGAGACCGGAAAACAGGTTCCAGTGAGCTTTTTGTCAGTCCAGATTTACCCAAGAAAATTTTATTTTCAACGCCTCAATGTTCATACTTGTTTTCACCTCAAGAACCGTAGTAAAACAAGTCCGGCTCCTCGTGGAGCATTACTAATTTCCCCCTTTATGCGGATAATTAAGACATATGTAGGTGAATTGTAGATTGGATTTACCATATCTTATCAAGATGTACACGTTCAAAACGCCAAAAGCATCGCTTTTCCTTCCGACAACCAAATCTCATAAGAACTACTTCGCACCGCGCATGAACAATGCGCAAAACTTGCTTTTTTCTTGGAGGTGAAAGCAGGTATAGAAGAAGTATGAAAGTCTTCGATCAGGCACTGCTTCCTCTAAACTCTCTCCGCGTGCTAAGCTGCAGGGCAGTGGAGGATATGGGTCTGTTGAATCAGACAATTAATTGACCCTCCTTTTATTGCCCAACCCTACTCCCAGCATGAGAGTATCTGTAGAAAGCTTGATCACACGGTGCATGACAATTCACTGTTCCAAGGGGCACATATAGCTTCCGGCCCACACCCTGTCAACTTAGTGCTGAACGGAGTTTAAGTACAAGCTTCAATGTCATCAGCAACATTGTTTGGCCAAGCATGCTTCCATAAACCAAACATCCACAAGCTACAAGTTCCGGAGGGTTTCACATTCCAGTTTGAATTAATGCTCTCGGACGTAAGACAAAAGACTGAATGAATTCCGTTTTGGAGAAATTAACTCGAAGGAAACGACCTCCCAATTTCATCAAAAACTTACTCGGGGAAAAAGAATCCGAGCACCCCCGGATGACTAGCTTAACTGGAAAGATGACACTATTGCCGTCATTCGACGAAAGAGTCGGCTGTACCTGGGACGAAGCCGTGCAGGCCGCTCAGCGGCTCGGGAACGTTGTCCCGCGACTTCTTCATGGACGGAGACCCCTTGCTGCTGCTCGGCCGTTCCTGGCCGTCCTTTGCACCATCTTCCCGCTCGTCATCGTTGCTGCTCTTGCTCAACGTGTGGCGGCAGGCTATCCCCTTGAGGGGCCGCTTGGGCGACTCATCCGGCCGCCTGTCGTCCTCTTCAGAGTCGTCCATGGCTGCCCGTCTCGACCCAAGGATGCAGAAGACGGCTTCTGGAGAGAGGAAGAGAGAAAGAGAGCGGTTGTCATTGATGTGTGCAGCGAATCCTCGGAAGAGAAAGCAGGACATCGTGACAGGAAGAGGGGGCAGCAGGACGAAGAAAAACTGCATCACTATTCTGTTCGGTGTAAAAATGCACATACTTCCGGAGCTTTTCGCTCAAAACACACAAGTGCACTTCTTCCCGAGTTTTAAACAATCGGGAAGAAATGTTGCCAACCAAGTGGCATACCAAATTCAGTAATATAGAAAACATCTCGCATACAGACATATATATGTGAAGAAGATATGTACTGGCCACATGTAACCGCGGAAAGAGCTCATAATTTCCTCTATAGAAGATAACATTTTCATGCATGTTTATTTTATAAAACTATGATCTAACAGCTTAACACTCTTTAGTTTTTCTTCCATTTGCTTAGAGGATCGATTTGGAACTATATGCACGCTCCCATGAAAACGGGCCATGAGGCACTATTGATACAAAATGACAAAACAGCAGAAATGAACCGTTAAAATGAAACAATCCCGGCCAAAAGCGAAGTCTGAAAGGTTGCTCACAGGTGGAGCCACGGGACAGATAATGAAATCAATCGTGGAAGGCAATCTTCAGGCTTTCACCGGAGTGCAGACTTGATACTCCTATTTCCCTATTGAAATACATGGATGAAGAACTTGATGGAGATACACTAAGAAATTACCTTCCGCAACGCTGAATGAGAAAACGTATTAGTGCATCTGTTTTCTTCAAAAGTGCTCATGAATGCCAGGTTGAAAAAAGGGGCAGTTTGAAGGAATTCAAGCTCCTTAGAAAATCTCTAGCCCCAAAACGAGGAAATGTGTGATCGAGCTGCAAATTGTCTTTTTATTGTCTTTTTTAATAAAACCTTCCCGAAGTTAAGCCGTCCGGTGGCTGCTCAGCAGTCAGATCAAAAAGTTGCCACTGGGAATACATGGGGCCTGGGGAGCTGTGATAGCCTCTTAATTTGTCACATGACACACATGGCACCTACGTCGCTATTGCTCCGTACCATATATGTTCCCGTGCCCATACCTTCTGCAGCAAATATTTGGCACAACTGAATTAGTTCTTCTCAGCAAGGCTTCTCAAGAAGAACAGATTCGACGGTGCAAAATATGTGCAGCAGAAGATACGGGCACAGGAGCATGACACAGGAGCATGGCACGGAGAGCATGGCACAGGATCATGGCACGGAGCAATGGCGACTGACATGACGTCAATGCAAGTCGTGTATCTATCCATCCATCCTGCGCATCTCACACGGTGGATGGATGAATGGATGGATGGACGGCAACTTGCACCACCTAGCCAGTGTTTCTTATCTTTTTTTTTTTAGCATTTGTGACAACAAATGTTAAAAACAGGCGGTTGAATCGAGACTTCTTTTCGTTCGGTTCAAATTTCGGTTCGGTTAAGGTTCAGCTCCGGAGCAAAAAAAATAATGGTTCGAACCAGTTTAGACCGGATCAAACCTTTATCTCGGAAGCCTGGCGATAGAGAGTTCTCGGAGATCATTTCGGCTCTCCTGCAACATTCTCCGCAACCCGATACGAGATTTGAAACTCTGCCGGCAAAGCTAGCATTGCACATATGCAGTATTGGCCTCTTCGTTCTGGACAGCGTAGCGGAGGTGGGAAAACAGTCTGCGAAAATTCTCTAATTACCGCGACCCGGGAGTCTGTTCCCAAGCCTTACTAGAGCGAACAGGCGCGCTTGTTTACAGCCCTCGAATGAGGGGTTGCTTCTCCCTTCCACCGCAGCTCGATGTGATGACTGAGACCATATAACCTTCCTGCAGCGCTTTAAGTCCTCCAGAGGAGGTACCCCAGGCCTCTCAATATTGACTACCAGCTTTCTGCCTTTGATAACACTTGGCGCACACGCAGCCGAAGCCCGGCGGCCACAATGCTTGTATGGCTGTACTGCGCTGGCTGAATTTCTCATCCACCAAGGACACATCAGACGCCCCACTTTTCAAACACAACACTATTCGCATGTAAGCCTTGTATTTAGTCTACAGGTAAGTTACCATCAACGTAACTCCCATTTATTTAAACCCTTACTCGTATAAAAACAAACAAGACCCCCAAATCACCTTTTATGATAATTGCATCACCGACACTTGACACCATGAAGTTCAGTACAGCGCTATATACACAAACTCATCTCTGTGATGTCACGGCGCGGTGGTGGCGCGTCGGTCGCACTTCCGGTCTGGGGCTGTGGGCAGAAGTCCCCATGCCAGACGTGGTATTCCTGCGTTGTTTTGAAAGGAACCAGACAAAAACCTGCCTCTCGTCAAAACGCCGCGACTGGGGCCGTACCAAAAGTGTCGAGAAAGGTTTGAAGGTCAGTTTTCACGTGCTCGGTTCGTCCAAGAATCTGGATATGTGCCGTGAAAAGAGAAAAGCAGACACTGTCGGACAACGGTTGCTTGGGCGGGAAGCACTTTGGGTTGAATTCACGGATACTTGTGGTCATCAGATTTATTTGTTTTGTTTCAACATGAACGCCAGAAGGCCGTCAAGTTGTGCGGACCAACTGCGGACTAAGTTCAGTGCGTCTTCAAGTTCAAACGGCCGCCTGATTGTTCGAACTGTCGTCTGCTCTTTCAAACGTTTCTGCTTGTCGTCTGCTCTCTTAGACGACGCCGGTCGGTAGACCAAATCTTGGCCCGGTACTTGCGATAAGAAGTAAGTGCAGGCCTCAAAAGACTTAAATTTGAAGGTTGGTAAGCAGGCTCGATGTAAACAGTAGATACAAGGAGATGTTGATCATTGTTACCAGTGACCATCACCGACTTGTTATGCCTAATTCAGTTGGTCCGATTCTGCTTGCGATTTTCATCATCAACGTCGACCATCTCAGCTACGGTTCACGCTTTTACAGCCCGAGCGGCGTCGAGACTGAAAATTCCGAGCGAAATCTCATCATGCGAATCAGGCTTTAGCGTACATTCTGCGGCGTCCACGCGGAATGAATCGCCACATGTCACATTATTCACGCAAAGTTTTGCGGTGTAACGAGCCTCGGTAGTTTCGCTGACGCCGCTCAAGATAGTCAGACATTGCCAGGAAGACGTAGAACCAACAATTCAAACGCGAAAAAGGGCAGGGGGACTCACACTGACGCCGACAACATTGCCTTTCAATGGTGTGTTTATCGGCGACGGCGATCTTCTTGCCCACACCCCCATCGCGCATGCGCGACGCCGGTGGCGTCCGCTAGGGACGCTCCGGTTTGTTTGTAAACATGAGTTGATGTATAAAAAATTAAGCCTGTTTTTGTTTTTTTTTTACATTTTTTACATGCAAAGTTATTTTTATGATGGCTGCACTGCAAACTGTTTGTCCCCCACCCTCTCGGACTTCAAATGGATTTACGCCTTTGCGGGTTCAGTCACAAAATGGCACCGAACTATTCGGTTCGGGTTCTGTTCCGGTTCGGGAAAATAAGTGGTTCAGTTCCAGTTCCGATTTGACACCCTGGTTAAAAAACTTGTCTTGCAACGAGCGCGACACTGGCAAGCGGCGAATGCAAGATAGACGCAAGTCATCAAACTTTGGCATGTGTATGGGGCGGGTAAGAGGACCACCAATGATGACGTTCATGCGTAGGCCTTCTTAGTTGAATTTCCACACCACGCGAGCGCTTGCACACACTCAGAGCATGAATGCATGGGTCTCAGCTTGAGCCAATCCAGTCACCTGATTCAGCTCCTGGAGTCACTGACTAGCCCGATTCATGTACAGCATTGCAATATTTACAACTCCTCAACCCACCGTACGATCTACTGTTCGTCGCTTCGCAAGGCGAAATCACATACCATATACTGAAAATAAAACTGGCCAGAAACCCTTTTTTTGGAAAGGTCTATAGACCCCTTTGGAGATACTGCCCACTGTTGGCAGCTGTGAAATCCCTGCACAATGGCGGACTAAAACCTTAACGTTGCGGGACACTGGAAACCCCCCCCCCACTACCCGAAAAAGGTGATGAACGCAGTGACGTTGCACTTTCGACGGTTTGATTGGCTCGTCGCCTCGTAGTGTTGGCCGCGCTGCGACGTTTGCTATCTTAAAGAAGCTGTGCAACGATTTAAACATTAAAAAATTTGCATCTTCTACTTTTGACATTGTTTATCTTGTCACAAAGGACAGAAAAACATCTCCTTCCCTTGAAATGTTGCGATTCCGCCGCGCAATCACGAGGCAAAAATTAAAATATCTCTCGACCTGCAGCTGCGTGCGGTGGCCATGAGAACCACACAGCATGACGTCAAAGGGGCTTGTAAAAAGATAGCAAGTGGTGCAAATACCTGCTCGATAAAAGTAATTTTCCTAGAAATCTTGTCATTCCAACATAAACATAAATGCGTCAAAAACTTGGTATCGTCGACAAAACTTTTATTTTACGGAGTTTTAGTGGCGCCATCTATCCGAGGTCAACAAAACCGTGGGCTCTATCTGCTACTGTGAACAGCCGCAAGAAGCCGGAAGGGGACGGGGGCAGAGCCGGACGGGGATGGCTGGACCAGCCAGACCCGGATAGACTATCCTCCCTTCGCCATGTTGATCGTACTGGCTGCGCAAGCATGTGGTCACGTAATCACGAGGGGGAGTTCTCGCTGCTCGCTGATGGCTCTAGAGAGAGATCTTCACCGGAACCCTGCGTGTCCCCCTTTCACGTCACAGCGCACATGACTCGGAAGATGGTAGAAGCAGTTGAGAGGCATTGAAAACCTCGATCCTTGTCAATTTTTAAAATAAAAACTAATATATGCAAACAAGTGGGTTTTTTTTGTTTTTTTTTATTTTCAGAGAGGTTGAGACACCAACTCCCAAATGCAAAGCACTGAAATTGTTGCACAGCTCCTTTAAAGAGATGCTGAACCGAAATTTGGATTTCGCAAAATAACTCCGCGGAAGCGTCGAACGAGACCAGCGGCAGATCTAAGAGGGGGGCGACGGGGCGGCCGCCCCCCCCCCCCTTCTCGAAGCGCAATTTGACAAGGGTGGACCCGCCGGTGCACAAGAAAGCATGGGAGAATAGTATCCTTAAAAATTCCGCCCCCCCCCCCCCCCCCAAAACGGAGTTCTGGATCCGCCCTGAACGGGACGCTACATCTCCAAAACATCACTCCTACATCAACACCTAAAACGAATGGCCGTATTTTTGGAAAAGAAGGGCACAATCAAGCTGAGCAACGTGACGTCACGATTCTCTTCAAACAGTTGAGAATGAGGGGAAGCGGCCTGATCGCTTTGGTTCACCTGCTTCGAGGGGACTGAAGCCAAGAGGAGAGGGTAACGAGAATTGAGACGTCACATGTCTGGTCGGTCGTGTTCAGGCGCACACTTCTTTCCCAAAAATATGGCCATCTGCTAGAGATATCGCTGTATGAGCGACATTTTGGGGTTTTGCAGCGTCCCGCTTATCGCTCAACCTTGTATTGTCAGGTCCAAATTTTGGTACAGTACCCCTTTAAGGAATAACTTGCACGTTCCTCGATGTAGTTGTTCGGCCATCGTGCGGGGGTTCCGTCCTTCTACTAATTCGGCACGTGACTTTCGAAAGGGGTCTATAAGCTCGACTGCCTCGAGAGCACACCGTGCTCGATAATCACCTGTTGGAAGACGAGTCGCGGTAGCGTTGCCCCGGGCGGATCGCGATCGCCCGAGAGACAACGACGAGGACGCCCAGAAGCGCGCCGGTGGGAAGGGCAATGCGTCGTCGCGTCGGCGAGTGGGTGTCTGCCCTCGCGCGGTCGCTCGCCGTCTGCGCAGCCTTGGCCGCGACCTCGTCTGGTAGCCGCTGACTGAACAACGCCGAGGTCACCCAACTCCCGTTGCCGAGCTGAGTCATCGTCTCAAGTACCATGCCACGTCCCCGTCCGTTCAGACACCGTCCGGTCCGTTCCGGTCCGTTCCGTCCCGTCCGTCCGATCCGTAACCTCTGGCTCTAGCAGGAGCGTGCTTCGGGATCTCAGAGGCCATGGCGCAGCGGCCAATGGGAGCCCCGTCGACGCGCGCCAGCCAATGGAACCGAAGGCGATCGCGAAAACTACGAGCCGTTTTCGCTTTTCAAACTGATGACGTCAGCTCGCTCCATGAGACAATTAATGCTTTCGCATTAAAAAGATAATTTAAACAAGCGCACATGAAGGCACCCTACTATCGCATCATGGGCGCCATAGAGAGTGCTTTCGAAAACCCCGCGCTGGCGCCCCTGCCTTTGCGAGCGTTGAAGACAGCTTGTCCCAGATCTCCGCGAAAGCAACGAAATGAGAGCGCGAAGAAAGAAGCGCGCTGCTCGGAACTCCCCCGTTCCGGCAGTATTTCGGGGTGCAGGAGACGCCGCGGCGTTTATATGTTGACGCCGCTTTCGCTTCCGCCTTGCGCCAAATCGCTCGTCTGACCCACTTGGATCGGCCACATCCGCCCAGGTGATTGCGTCCAGGGATTGTCTTGCGCTTTAAAGGGACCACCGAATGATCAACTTCTTCCTACATAGCTCAAAAGCGAAATCAAGTGGTCCTGAAGTCAGCTGGCACCCTCATTCGGCCACGAACGCGAATCCAAATATTCGTCGATGGGTCGACTGGTAATGAGCGCCTGCGCATACCTCTGACTCTGAGTCACACCGTACCGAAAAGCATAAATTAGGGGCGAGGACATATCAATTTAAAATCTTTAAAATATTATACCTCTATCGGTACAGCCTGGGAATAATAACAATAATAAATTTACCTTTTTTTTTCGTGTTTGAGAATCATTGAAAAGCAGGTTTTCCGACTTTCTACCTTCTTTCTTTCGGTCCACTAAACGATGTGCGTTTAGTAAAATCCCAATTAAAATCATTCAACCCAGTCGCACGCAAACCTCCAACGCTGAGTTCGAGGTTTGTGTGTGGCTTCTTTTTCCTAATATTTTTGTAGAAAAACAAGAAAAAAAACGTAGAAAGCATTTTTCTTTGGAACACACCCAGAAATCTGAACCAGGGTGAAAATCCTGAATAAGCTCCTGCTTCAGCGCCTGACGGCCTTGTCTAGCACTCCTCCGTGTGTTTCGCACGTGCATGTTGGGGAGCGCGTGCGCACGCGCCGTACACCTCTAGCAACGAAAAAAAAACAAAAAAAAAGAAGCAAGAAAAAGGTTACAAAAAGTTATTTCTAGAAGTTGCGAGAGAGTGAGATACAAGGATACTCTTTACTTGTAACACAAAGGAGGGTGCCTTTGGAGGGATTGAAATCACTGACATCGCACGTGCTTGCAGAGACATGGCGGCGCCCGGATGCCTCACTTGCGATCGTGGATACTGGGCACCATAATATACTCGGACACCATTTTGTTGCATTTCCGATGAGAGTACACGTCGACGGCTTTAACCAGCAAACATTATTCATCCTCCATTCAAAAATAAAGAAATAAATAGACGAGCGACACGCGCCAGCTTTGTCCCTAGTCTGGCAAGATAAGAACCAGAATCTTATACAATCTGTGCGCAGCAAGGACGAGGACAAAAGAAGGAACAGGACAACAAGGACACAACCAGAAGGGAGGTTTCTCAGTTGTCCCGCATGGCTGCAGTGGCTGCACGCGCAGCTAAAGCACGACCGAAGGCTTCAAGCGTGTACTGAAGGCTGGGCAAGTCGTCCTGGGCTTCTTTTGCAGGAAATCTGGGCATCCGAAAGAGACGCCCTCCGCTTCTTGTCCACACACTTGTTCTGAATTTCTGGCTTTGAAAATTAGTGCCGCAGACGCCAGCACGTGCGCGCGGTAGCCCCACAAAATAAACACCGAGAAAGCCCCGATTTGGCGCGCTTGAAAGCGACTCCTTTCTGCTTGCATGTAGTACCGGTGCATATTTCTGGCAGAGGGTATGAGATATGTATGAAATACACAAAGTGTGTTCCGACCACCTAACGCGAATTAAGGCTGGTTCAGGCATCAGTTGGCATATGACCGACTGGTACCCGAACTCCGCGCAACGCAGTCAAAAACCGTCACGTGCATCATTGTTAAAAAGGTCTGAAACACTGCACAATGGAGGAACAAGCGACATTCAAAGAGATTCTAAAACTACATAAGCTAGAAAATGAAGTGTCATTAGTAGACTTTCTAAGGTTCCAACATTGGCCATAGCCTCCTATGCATTGGCGGTTTCTTTTGTGTTCGCCATTGTGCAGGGATTGCACAGCAATTCCAACAGAAGGCACTTTTAAAAAAAATCTATAATGACACTTTTTTTTTTCTTTACGAACAAAACGATGTTCTAGATGCATGTTGTTTGCAATTAGGACTTACTGAAATAATAAACAACTTTCTCCTCGTCCTCGTGTTTATTTTTCTAGCAATGGCTAACAGACACAAATTATGCCGTTCTACATTTTTTGTGGCAACCCCTTTGGACACGATGATTGCAGAAGTCAGTCAACTGAAAAGATAAACGCTTCTCCGATTGTGTTTCAAGGGGCTGTGTTATTCACACAATATTACACGCATGCCTATTACTCCTAAAATAGCCAATCGGGCATCAAGTTGTTCACAACGCCGTCCAGAAATTTTTGGGAAAAAAACTCCTGGCAACGAAGTTCCGGCCGTACGCGATGTCATCGAGACAAATATATACGGTATATGCTATGGCGCGTGCATGGTGCCAGCGTCCTTCAACATCGGACATAACGGGCTACCAGCTCTTGACTAACCCACATGATGCGAACGCCATAGTTCAATCAACGGCTCATCGATTTAAAAAAGAAAAAAGTATAACTACTTAGGCTGAGGAGGGTGCTGCACACACACACGTGAGGTTCTGCGCTGTCGCGAAAAAATGCCGCGACGTACGATTAAGCGCTACCTCTACACTCTGTCAAAACAACGGTCCAAAAAGGACGCATCGGAGTACGCATACTCATTTCCCGAGAATCCATTGACCCTAAAACCAGGCTAATTCGTTCCTAGACAAACGGTCTGCGATTACGTAAAAAAAACGCAAGAGCGACGGAAAACTACCCGGGATTCACTCAGCTGACAACAAGACGGAGAAAACGGAGACTCACCCAGGAGCACGGCTGGTAGGTCGTCGGGTGGCAGCGTTCAGTGGCTCTTGGATTGCAGTTACTCCAAGCAAACGTTTTTGTTTCGTTTCTTTTCAGTTGGAACAAAACCTCAAACGTTTGTCTTCAAGGCACGTCGGTGGTGGCTGCCGTCGCGAGCGCACAGACCGTCAAAGAACGTTGCGCACACAGCACAAACGAAACTCGAATAACGACGACGAGAGGAAGTTTACAACGGAAGTTATGTCATCGAAACAAAAGTGACGTCATAAACGTCATAAACAACAAAAGTGCCAACTAAAAACAAAAAAGTGTTATTGATAACAACTGTCTATTATTATTAATACAAAGCGTTGATGTTTTATTAAAATGCCGTTTATGATTAAAATTTGTGGCCGTTTATTTTTTTCAGCGACAAAAACTCCTAGCAACAGTGATTCTCGTGCCCTTGAAAATCCAAAGCCATTTTTATTATTCAATCCAGAATCCGATATCCGCTTTGTTGGCTTGTCAGGTTTTTTTGCGGTGTTTCTCGGAGCGTTGACTGTTCGACATAGATTTTCGTACTTGGAATTCAGCGCGTTCGCCTGCCCGTAGAGCTTGCCCCAACAATATGACTTGAGAAGACGGCGATCTTACGAAAAACGGGACCACGGGAGGTTACTCTTACCTCAAAACAAAGGTCCCGCCGGCGGTAACAGCAGTAGCGTTGCACCTACTTAATCGGTAAGCCAAGCTCTACGCGTTCGAGCAAAGCGATGCTCGCTCACGCTCATCAGTTTGTACTCGTCGTGTAATCACATCGCATGTAATCATCTCCAGTAAAGCCGCACATGTGGCGACCGCTTCGAAATGGGGCCGAAAGATATTTCTCATTACCGCCGAACGTTCTCAGATACAACAGACCACTGATTTGATCGATCAGTGTGATCTCTCGACCCACTCTCATAACCCGATAGTGGTCGATAGAACCATCTTTTCGGTGAGCCGAGAGAAGACACCACATCTCGTTCCATTAGCCCGTTTACCTTAGTAATAACTTCGTTTGGGCCGATTCACACATATGCGTTTGTCTAAGACCGACAGCGGTCCTGAAACACTGCCGATCTTCGTACGATTAGACTGACGGTTCTGCAGTGTTTACGATATCAAATCTACGCCCAACATATGCGAAACGGTCTATTATAACATTGCCAAAATTATTTCGAGCCCGCGGTGAAATGATGATGCGTCAAAAATTAGGAAATATGCGCAGATCGAACGTGTTCCAGGGCATCTCGACAGGCAGCGCCAGTGTGTCATCTAGTAGTAAGCAGTAACAAGCAGCCGTAACACGATCGCTCACAGTCGAATGCACACGTGCGAACCAGCCCTAATCGGGGCAATCCCCTCATAGTTACACACATAGTCGAGGTGTGCTTTTTACTGTGGAGAACCATCGCGCGCATTACCATATGCGCCCTATGTACTAGACAAGAGTTAAAGCATCTTCAACTCTCAGGACTGGAAAATAGATAATGTCATCTGAGCCCAATCTCGTCTATGCGAGTTATCGCTTTCATGCTCCATCTCACTACCGCTATATCCCGAGAGATAGCTCACCTAAAATTGAATGTAAATCGGGTTAAAATAAGGAGTAAGTTAACTTTCAGTGTGTGATAACAAACAAAGTTGAAGAAAAATGCTAGTTCTAGATTTTGTGACTTGCGAAACTTGTGATTCCAGGGAGGGGGCGATGAACCGAAGACGATCTGTCCTTCTCACTCAGCCACATTCGCTTCTTTCCCGTCGCGGCTAAGTAGCACCACTTCTGTTGCTGGAAGCTGGCTATCTTCCTGTGTTTCTGAAAAATAGGAAATCGTGCCAAAAACTTGGTGGAAGCTTGAAGAAGGAAATCGAGGAACCACATTTGAGGACGCACTCACTTCTGTGACGTCGTAAGTTGGAAATTGAGCGACTGAATTTGAGGACTCAGTAAATGCACTGGTTGGAGGTGCATTCTAGGCACTGTACCCTTGGCAACGTACCAGGTCCCGGAGTCACGAGACCAAAGTCGAGACTGATGCTCGTGCGATTTTCTCCGCAGAGCCTCAAGATGGGCGACGTCGAGATTGAGGACTTTGAGATCACCGACTGGGACATCGCCAATGAGTTCAACATCAACCGAGTGCGGAGGCGGCCTACCAAGAACCAGCAGATTTACGGTAAGTTCCGGCTTCCAGCGGGCGTCTGCACAGAGAACGGTTGCCACACACAGAACGTCACCGGCATTACCTTTGTTTGTTTCATGCCATCGTTGGGGTTTATTTGTTTTGTGAGCGCCTAGGAATTCCTCGACGTGTTTTCCGCCTGATTGTGTTCGGTCTTCTGCGTTTGCTTGCTCGGCACCGCTTCCCGTGGTTCTCATTTTCATGTGTAGTTTGTTGTTCTTGTCGTGTACTTCATTGGAAGTGTTTGGCTGCGTTTCGAAGAAAGCTGACTCACAACAGTTAACACGTCCAACTGACAGAACAATGCTCGATTGACCTGTACTTCGAAAGCCAGCTTATTCTTCTTTGCCATTAGCCTAGAGTGGGGCACCTTGGGACTGGGAGCAGAAAGAGGAAATCTAACCCTCCAGTCACAAAAATGCTGCAGACTACCTGACTTGAACCATATACATAAAAAAAAAAAAAATTATAATGAGAATAATTGTTTTAAAAGACATTGAAGTCCCCCCCCCCCTTCCCCCTCCAAATTTATTTTCAGTGCCTAGATAAACTATGTATGTCACACAAAAGAACATTTATTGAAACTTATTTTGAGTATTCAGCGGGCTTTTGCTATGCCGAAATGGAAGCATGTTTTAGAATTGCTCCTTACTGAAAATAAGTCTCAACATGCGAAATATTGAAAGAAAAAATAATGTGTCCTCTTGGGGAGGGGGAGGGGGTATTTATTTTATGATGTACGTCTGCAGTCCTGGCACTTAGAAATGATTTTTCGCGAGTTCATTGTTTCTGGGAGCGATTCCAAAGCATGCTTTTATTTCAAACAAACGTGGCAATATATCTGAATTGCCACCAATGCAAAATGTATCACGTAATGTAAAAATTGCACAAAAAAAAGAAAATTGACAAAGTTTATTTTGTGGCATATGCATCTTCTCCAGGGACTCAACAAAAATAGTTTTATGGGAGTTCCATTGTCCCTCTAAACGGAAATTACGGCCGTCTACAACGATGCTGCCCCTTGTTTCTTTTCTGGAAGGGTTTGTACCGAGCACTGTGGGCACTGTGGCACAATCTCCGTGCTTGTTTCTCCGCAGGTGTGTGGGCAGACGACAGCGACGATGAAGGACGGCCCAGCTTCCAGTCGACAAGGAAGGCCAAGGACTTCACGGCTCCAATTAGCTTCATCAGCGGAGGAGTCCGCGTGGCCGGGAAGAAAGAGGAGGAGAAGGAGGAGGAAGAGGGCGAGGAGGTCAGGCCGGCTCCGTTTCCTTTGGCACATTCTTTCGTGGCCATGCAAGCATTGCTACAGCTGAAGGCTGGTTCCCACACTTGCGTCTGCCTACGACCGTGTGCCTTGAAACATTTTAAAATCTCTTATGACGGAAAACGGACTCGTGCCACCTGTTGGTTAGCCAGGGAACACATTCGGTCTCCATACATTTTCGGTTGTTTCTTTGCGTATCATTCTTTCTTTGGCTCGACAAGCTTTTGACAATGTTAAAACAATCATTTTCTTATAGACGATGCCTACATTTGGTCTCGCAAGTACCGCAAAACCTTCACCCTACTGGAATGCAGCTCCAATTTCTCTTCATAGTTGGTGCCGGCTTGCGAGTGTTATTTCTTTCCTAGAGAGATCGCAAGAACTCAGTCCTAAGCAGACGCCCGTGTGAATGGACTTTTAGTAAACTGCTTTTGCCGAACGTGCAGCACCTTTGCTTCTATCTACGCGCTTTGCTTTAACAATTGTGGTGCATTCAAAGGCCAGTGTTTTGGCCCTATCCTGAAAAATGTTTGTTTAGCCATATTGTCGCATACTACAAGTTTGCATGGTTTGGATCACTGCATGCCAGCGTTATTAGGCAGCCGATTATGCTGCAACTCTCGAACGTTCTAGAGAAATCGTGAAGTGACAACAGTCACCTGCTGAAAGCTTCTTGAGTGGCAAAAGGAAAAAAGGCCAGGGGCAGCCACCCTTTCATCGCCGTCGCAAGATGTACAGTTCTCTTTTATTTTAGTTACAGGCACAAGTTCACCTTAATAAACTTTTATCTTCGGTTTTACATTCGTTTACTATTTCCTGTCCGTGATGACATCTATAGCTATCCACGTAGCTTATGTATGTGATTAAATTAACATTTTTTCGGATATTGCTTGCATCTTCCAGCCAAAATGGCAGGAAGATGCAAGTAATATCCGAAATCTTCTAAAGTGTTTAGGATAAGCTTTTGGGGCTGCTAGTCCCGCGTCGGTTGCTTCCCGTCGTCGTCCAGTCGCCTGGACTTCCTCAAAACGTGCTTGCCCCTTTCGTTCGTCAACAGCGGGGTTCGTCGAGCGAGGAAGAGGTTCGCATCCCGGTCAAGTCGGCCAAGAAATCCGGCTTCTCCGGCAGGGGGTGCCGGAGGGGTGGCCCACGGCCTTCTAGGCACCCAGGGGTGAGTGACGCCCGTCCACCCCGTTTTTATCTCTTACCGACACCCCGTTTCGGCCACCGTGTGACATTCCGTCGTCTTCTCTGGCTTCTCTTGCAGGGACTTCGGCACCTGGGAGAAATACACGAAGGGTATTGGAGCTAAGTTACTTCTTCAGGTGTGAGATTGATTCTTGTGAAATGCCTGTCCGTGGGATTGTGCTCTGCCGCGTCGCGCTCTTTCTCGTTGTCACTGTTTCCGTCCCCACGCGTTCCTTTAGTGGGAATGGTCAGTAATAGTAGCGTGGGAAGGGCAAGGAGTGGCCGGTTTATATGGGTACCAACGCCCGTGCAGAAACCTTCAGAAGCCATAGTTGATGAATCGTGCTTCACAAATTCCAGCATTGAAGCACGAGCTGGAGCATAAGAGCAGACTCGATTTTGCATAGTGATTGACAGCGGAGCATAGCGGGGCGGCAGATCCAGGAAGCAGCTATGTTTCTGCTCGTCAGCCAACACGACGAGTCACTTTTGTGTATGATGATCGCATGCCTGTAGATGATGTTAACGTTAATATTACAGCCCTCAGTTACCGTTTTGAGTCATTCAAGGCGCAGAATTGTTTTGCCAAGTGACAGCAACCTCTGATCAAAAAGGCAGTAAAGTTTCATGAACAGCGAGCCAGTGGTATTCCCCTCGCATTTTATGCAATCTCTCTTGTCAGACGTCAAACGACAAGATTGTGCTACAGATGATTTCAGCACGTTTAGCTTTAGACGGAAAGTAAGACCATTGAGTGATGATACTAAATCGATAGTCAGTTTCAGCCGAAATTAGCGCAGAATATGGGATGAGACACTGGTAGCAGGGAATAATAATGGCACCTTGAGGGCTGCTGGGGCTCAGACAAAGATTTGTTTTTCGCATTATTTCCCCATTTGTGAGCAAGTTGCACTGACATATTTCATTAGAATGTTCCCTTCTAGGCTGTGTATAGTCTTTCTATTCTACAAGGCCAGAGGCTCATTCATTATCGCTAAGAGCTTCGGTCGATCACACCCCCAAAGGCATCCTTCCCATCTCTTAATTTAGATTTCTTTCGGTTTGTATAAAAGTTTGAGATCTTGTCTGCACGCTGCGAAACAAAAAGTCCTAAACAAAGAGGGTTTGCCAAGATTTCTCGTAGGTGAACATGGTGATCTTACGCTCTCATTACAAGGAGGTTGGCTTCTCTTGGAAGCTCTTTATCGTTGGGTTTCTCGTCTGGCGCAGTTAAAGTTTGTTTTCACGGCAAGGATCGTTATATCCTCGCGCAGTGCTCGGTGGGAAACGGGGACTTTGGATGTGGCCGCAAGGTCCTTCTTGGGGCCTCAAAATGCCTACCTTATCGTGGCGGCTCCCTGCCTGGCTGGGTGGCAACACTCATGGAGATACGCAGAACCCTATACTAGTCTGTTGCAGGTTAAGAACAGTGGCACAAGCTTCTCCCACAAAGCGATGCTAGGTGAACCCATGCACATGCATCAGCTGCTTGACAGTGTTGTACACTAAAGACCTGTTCACAGATGCACCACGGTGCTATTAGTCAGCACTGGAAATGGTGCTGACCCGGCTGATGGAGCTTTAACTTTGCACAATATTAGTGATAGAGCGTTGCATCAGTGCTAAGTTAGGTTCAAGTCAGTGCTGTGTTAGCACTGTTCCTAGAGTTCATCCAGCACTGCAATGTATATGTGGATTGGCCTTAAGTATGAAATGGAGCGAAGGTGAAGACCTTCCTATCTTGAGGAACACCTATCTCTCTTGACTGATAGCTGAGTAACCCTTCCCAGTCTCAGAGTTAATGCAGTGAAGCAGTGCAGAAGCCTATAAACCATTTAAGCAGTAATGCCCATGCTAGGGAGTGTTTGGCACACAGTCATGTGTTAGTGGGTTGCTTGATCTGCTAAAAGATCGCTGCTTCAACAGGAAAACTCTCTACTTGGAAGCAGAAGCAGTCAGGGAAGTTTAGGAGCTTGAGGGACCCCCAAAGGCACTCTAAGGAACACTGATGTTCCCAGGAACTCAGTTTGAGAACCCGTGGATTAAGCGAGCAAAGCTGTTCGCAGCAATCGATCCCATCGTAAGCACACAGCTCCAAATTCTCTCGTTTTCCCGGCGGTCTGGAGAGTTGGCACTTTAGTTCCTCCCACGCTCTGGGGTGCCTCCGACTGAGCCTGTGCTTCCGCCCCCGGTTCCAGATGGGCTACCAGCCGGGCAAGGGCCTGGGGCGGGACCTGCAGGGCATCTCGGCCCCCATCGAAGCTAAGCTGCGCAAGGGCAAGGGCGCCATTGGTCTCTACGGGCCCGAACGGGCAGGGCCCAAGCTCATCGGAGCGGAAGACAATGCGTCGGCGAGCGCAGGTGCCGCGGCGCGCCAGGCGGCCGACCTCAACCAGTGGCGCAAGCGGAAGGTGAAAAATGCTTGGTTTCAAACGCGGCCGATTGGTAGTCATACATGCATTGAGTGCCTGCACACGGGCTGCAAAACGAGTAGGGTGCAGTGATAAGCACTCTAATTGTGTGAATTTTCTACTAGTAGTTTAGAATAATACGCTGTTCAATATTTGCTTCGAGATGAACCCCGGTATTTCTTCTTTTTCGAAATGTTTGTTGCGGTGGATTAGCCCCGTTTGACACGCTCCTTACCGAGCACCGGTACACTGCGGAGAAGCAGCAACTGCGGAGTTTGCTTCCGCATGTGCTGCTTCTCTGCGGTGCACCGGAGCTCGGTATAAAGCGTGCTCACCATGGCTAACCCACTGTAATCAACATTTTGAATAGTATATAATTATTGCAGTCGTGTGCTTATAGCAGGATAATGCAAGCGCATGCCTGGCGTATTTAAAAAGAAATGCAAACTTTGTGAATGTTGATGTCTACTTAGTTTTGTTTTTGTTGAAATCAGAGCATGGTGAGTGCAACACGTCACCTGTCCGATGTGATAAACAAGTGGGAATTCGCTACGACCTCCTGTGTCACGGGAAAAGATACCGTATCTTGCGGATGCAGCAGATCCGCGTTTAACGGTGCGAAGGACCTGCGGAAATCCGCCGAGAACTCGCATCTTACGGGAACGAATGACGCAAATCGCGGATGCAGCAGATTCAAGTTTTATGGTGCAATAAACACGCGGGAACCCGCTACAAACTTCCTCTCACAGGAACCGATATTGCGCGCAGATCGTAAACAAAAAGGCAGGAATCCGCTACAAACTCGTATGTTACGGGAACAAACACCACAGATCGCAAATGCAGCAGAATCGTATTTCACGATGCAATATACACACAGGACCAAGTTGCGTGGAATGGAGGTTGCACACGCAGATCGCAGACAAAAACGTGGGAATCCGCTATAAACTCGCTTGTCAGACGCGCCGGTACAGCAAATTGCGCAATTGATGCGATTCCCGTCGGACATTGTGTGACGTCCGACGGAAGGGGTTCCGTTGGGGGGTGGGCGATGTTTCGGAATGTTTATGCTACAGATATTTAGCCAGAAAAACAGGATGGGTGATCTCTACGGGGGGGGGGGCGTTCTTTTGAACTTTACGGTATACGTCCGTCAGTACTTTATATAAAACGTCAATGTAAAACCCCTGAAATTTTTTTTTTTCTTTCTGTGTTCCAATATTGTCATTGATGACACGTTTTAGACGAAATGAGTACAAGGTGTTCTCCGTCAGCTCTGCATGATGTTCAATCTGCCTCGTCTCTTCATACTGGCTACTGCAGGTTGGGAACATCGGTGGTTTTGAAAGAACCAAATTGGATCGACATCTCAGGATTCTAACTGATTATTTAATACCCTAAAGGCGATACATACTGAATGCATGTAGCGATCGTAGGAGTGTGGCAGATTTAGGAATAGAGACTTCTCATTATAAGCTCGACCACTGATTCCAACTAAGTATTCTTAATCCTACATTTAGATTGAGCGGAAATGTATTATCAGATGCACCACTTGCTGACGGTAACTCTGTCAAATGGCCACGACATTTCAAGATCCCTCCTCAAGGTCATTCTTGAGAAAAACTGATCATTTTATTTTTCAGTTAATATCGGTTACCAATAAATAATTTACGGTTACGGTTTTCCTTTAGTTTCAAACAACAGTTTCGTTCCGGGGTGTGTATTTTGAGCAGGAGGGGGAGAAGAAGGTGACGTATGTGTACAAGACGGTGGACGAGGTCAAGTCTGAGGGCGTGTACCGCAAGGGGCCAGGCCTGCAGAGCAAGCTGAGCAAGGTCAAGGTCATCGACATGACAGGCCCCGAGCAGAGAGTGCTCTCAGGTGAGGAGGCGGCCAAGCAATCTCTGACAGAAGCGGGTCATTCAACTTTGGGTCATCGGAGCACGTGCTCGACGACTTTGCTGGTGCCGATTATCCAAACATTCCTCGTTCTCAGCATCCAAAGCAGTTCGTCTGCTTCTCAGGATAAAATGGGAGGTAAAAATACCTCCAGCAGCGAATCCGGTACCTTGTTTTTCTTCGTGCCGTGGCGCACATCCAGTCAAAGAGACGTGGCCGTCTTACCCTAGCAGTGTCGAGAGAGGAGGCATCAAAACTCCATTTAAACGGATGGGGGTCCAAAATCAAAGACGTACCGTATTTACTCGAGTATAACCCGCACTATTTATGAACAAGGCCCTTGTGTCTACTTTCCAGCAAAGCACATATACAGCCAATCATCGCGTTGTGCATAAATAACATAGCGAGTAACTAGATCAAGAACAGGACTCTACATACAAATGCAACCTTCACAGAAGGGATCTTTGCGCGAAGACGATATCTCTACCCTGTAAACAGCTGGTATCAAGCTATCGATCGCGGTGATTGTCGATCCGTGTGCTCCGCGGAAAAAGGGAACCCCCAGGTTTTCTTCATAAATAGTGCGGGTTATACTCGAGTAAATACGGTATCCTGCGTTTGACAGACGTGGGTGCGGGGCAGAAGTGGTCGACTGCGTGGCAGCGTTCGCCGTGCTGCGTGTTCTCAGCTGAAGAGCGTCTGGCACCTTGTCCCAGGCTACCACGAGCTGCACCAGCAACACTCCCGCCCGGACGACCGGGAGGAAGCACCGAAGCAGCAGGCGCGGATCGGCTCGGGTTTCTCGGTGCCGGAGCTGACCAACAACCTGGAGCTGCTGGTGGACCTGACGGAGCGGCGCATTGTGCACAACGACCGGGAGACGCGGCACGAGGAGGACCGGTCCGTCAACCTCCGCCACGAGGTGGAGCGGTTGGACGACCTCGTGGCGCAGGAGCGGGAGCAGGAGCAGCGGCTGCAGAAGGTCGCCGACATCGTCAAGGGTGAGCCTCCCCCGGCGGGACTCCGCATGTAATCGTTCGGCCGTTTCGGGGCTCTGGGCAAGTTCTGGACACCAGAAAAATATTTGTTTTAAAGCCGTAGCTTTGTTGGGCCCACCAACCTCGGGAGCCATGTAAGCACAAAATGTGCAGGTTGGTCAATTCGTAACCAATAAACGATATGGAAAAAACGTCAACCGGTGCCAGGGATCAAACCCCAGTCACCAGTCTGGAAGCCAAGTGCACTGGTGACTGAGCTACGGACCCAGCATGCGGAAACGGGAGGAGCAGAGGCAGGTGGTGTGAGAAAGCTCGTGGAGTGGAGGTGGGTGGAAAGGGCGAGAAAGAGTGGGGTAGAAACAGGTGGTGTAGAAAGATCCCAGGAACGGGGGAGGTGTGGAAGGGGCAGGAAAGCACACTTCCCCTCTCTCGCTGACCTAGAAATTTCAGCGCAAAGGCTTTGTATCCGGCTCGTGCCGAAGGGAAGCACACGCATCGTCACTACAATACAATGGTGCGACGTACCGTAAAATAGTGAAGGAGTGCCCGCCCCACTTTCACTGGCATCTGGCTTATGGCGACTCGGGTGGTCAATCGCCGGCGAAACCGAGCCGGCCGAACCGGCAACCAGAAACGCGCCGGCGGCACACCACGTGACCCTCGCCACCCGAACACGAAACGCCAGACGGTGGCAGTTTACTTCGCCTCTTGCCCGCTCGACACCGCTAGCAAGAGGCTGTCGCCGCCGTCACCCATGTGACGGCGGCGAGTCAACCCCTTGGATTGACTCGAGTAGTGGCTGCTGAAGTGGCTTCAGATCAGTTTCGCTTTTTCGTTTATTTTTTAATGCGAATAGCATTCTTTGGATACTTCACGCACTTTTCGTCTATCTATGTATCTATCTATCTGGCTATCTAACCTCTTACGCCGTGGGTCGATAAATAAATAAAAAAGACCGGCGCCGGCTGGGATTCGAACCGTTGACCCTTTGATCAGCAGGCAGACGCGCTAACCACAGAGCTATGAAGGCAGTCATTCAACGCACTCTAAACGGTTGTTTATATCTTTACCATAGGACGCGCTTTACAGCGCTGTCACAGCTACCGGTGGCGCGCGTTCCATGCACGAGGGCTCATTCCGCTCTCGTGAGGCTGAGCACGGCCGCTAGCTCACCCTCTCCCGCGCTCGGGAGAGGGTGATGTAGCGGCCGTGCTCAGCCTCACGAGAGCGGAATGAGCCCTCGTGCATGGAACGCGCGCGCACCGGTAGCTGTGACAGCGCTGTAAAAGCGCGTCCTATGGTAAAGATATAAACAACCGTTTAGAGTACCGTTGGTTGAGACTAGCTGAGACGCCAGAAAGTCTGGTCGGTACCATTTTGAGTGTTTGTGCGTATGGCGCGTGCTTTGCTCGCCTTCCTAAGTGACACAAACGCACGTGCTGGGCTGCGGAGATCGTGCGCAGGGCTGTGAAAGTGTCAACAAATTTAGAATCGCCTCAAGAGTGGGCTGGCGTATCTAGAGTGTGCCGGCCACCTGACGAACGCGCATAACTCCGCACCGTTTGATGCTATTCGCATTAACGTAGATAATCATTCCCAAAGGATGGGTTTTTCTCACTGACCTTCTCTCCCATTTGGGAAATGACGACACCGGATACAGTCTGGCGCCCACTCGCCCGGCCGTTTGGAGCTCGGGCAGAAAAAGCGCCGTAAAGTTGCCGGTGCTTGCCGGAGAACCACCACCCGAACGGTGCGCGCCGGCCGGAAACTGACCACGCGAACACTTTTGCCGGCTTTCCGGCAAAATAAGTTGCCGACGACTGACCACCCGAATTCGCCATTAATCTAGACATGTGCACCTGTCCGGTCAAGTCAGAGGCTTAAGGTTTAATTTGCAGTATTCTCAAGTTTGGGAAATGTTAATAGTGGGCGCTTGAACGAAGTGGGTGCTTCGACGGTATTTTATGGAAGTCTGTTCCCTTACGAAAACCCTGCCCCAGGCACCACTCAAACTAAGGGCACCACCCACTTCAGCCACTGAAGGACCAAGGGTCATCCCTCCTAGGCACCACTCGAACTGGAAGTATCGCCCACTCTATAAAGCTAATGCGTTTAAACGTGTTTCGCTGGAGTGAGAACCGTTTCCGGTTCTCACTCCAGCGACGCCAGCAGAAAATGCGAGCGCCAGCCGAAAGCCGACGCAGCACCCGTCTCCTCGCCGATTGGGCCCGAATGCGGGCCGCGCGTGTCGCTCGATTAAATGTGCCTTTGCCGGAATAGTAAGGAAAAAGACGATTTTGATTGTTTTAACGCAAAACATGTTCTGTGCGGAGTTCTTTCGTAAAAAGAATTGTTGCGACCGAGCATCGTAACGAACGTTGTGAACGAGTGACACACTTGCGGCGTTACAGACGTTAAGATTATGCATAAAGATTATATATAAAGTATGAGCCCCAGTCGGGGCTCAAACCCGGGTCGGTGCGGTGGCAGTCGGATGCCATAGCCACTGAGCTACTAGCCTTTTTTTAGAGCGCAGCTCTTAGGCGCCAGTTTTCGGGTTGAGCGGCATCGCTGTCAGCGTAACCATGCGCATTGCATTATAAGACGTCACAGTTTCTCCGCTAAATTTAGCGGGGAAACTGAATTGGTGTTGAGGTCGCGCAACGTCAATTTCCCCGCTAAATTTAGCGGGGAAACTTTTTGCTAAATTTCCCACTAAATTTAGCAGGTTAAGTTTCCCTGCTAAATTTAGCGGGAAATTAGTGAAAATTTCCTTGCTGAATTTAGCAGTAAATTTTCTCTTCTGAATGGGTGGGGAGAAGGAGAGGGTACGGAGGGGGAGGAGAGGCATAACCTTCCTTC